>WNWK01008282.1:42774-85975 GCA_009830355.1 Cherax destructor | reverse complement strand
AGGGCAAAGAAGACCGCTGACAGAGTACAAGCTAGGCGGACAAAGGCTACAAACCTCGGCAAGAGAAAGACCTGAAGTGAGTATAACGCCAAGCACGTCTCGGAGGCACACATCAACCAGATAACTGCGGCAGCATATGGGCGTCTGGCAAACCTTAGATTAGCGTTCCGTTACCTTAACAAGGAGTCGTTCAAGACACTGTATACCGTGTACGTCAGGCCCATACTAGAATATGCAGCACCAGTCTGGAACCCACCTGGTCAAGCACGTAAGGAAACTAAGAAGTGCAAAGGTTTGCGACAAGGTTAGTTCCACAACTCAGGGGTCTGTCTTATGAAGAAAGGTTGAGGAAATAGGACTAACAACACTGGAGGAAAGAAGGGTCAGAGGAGACATGATAACGACATACAAAATACTGCGGGAATTGACAAGGTAGATAGTGACAGGTTGTTTCAGAGAGGAACACAGAAACAAGGGGACACAACTGGAAGCTGAAGACTCAGATGAGTCAAAGGGATGTCAGGAAACATTTCTTCAGCCACAGAGTAGTCAGGAAGTGGAATGGACTAGAAAGATATAGTGGAGGCAGGAACCATACATAGTTTTAAGACAAAAGGGATGATAAAGCTCATGGAGCAGGGAGAGCAGAGACCCAGTAGCAGACAGCGAAGAGGCGGGGCCAGGAGCTGAGTCTCGACCCCTGCAACCACAATTAGGTGAGTACAATTAGGTGAGTACAGTTCTATCATGCATCTGAAGACCAATGTGAGATGGAATCCACAGCATGTGCACACTGACTCTACTATCCAGAACTACCATACCTGTGCCTGGTTTCTGACACGAGCATGCTAAGTTATACTTGATGAGTTGAGAGCATTTGCTGCTTCAGTTATCTGTGGTTTACCTCAGCCCAAAAATATTAAAGAGGTTGCAATTTGAGGTTTCATTTTTCATATATCTTCTGACTTTATTAATTTTTTTCTTTGAATAAAAGTACATAAACATGGTCATATAAAGTTTCACTAAGATTTGGCAGAAAACAGACACATACTGGCACGCCAGAAGTCTTCTCTCAGCAGCTGTGGCGGTGGGAGGTGGTGGTGGTCTGGGTGGTGGAGGTCTGGGTGGTCAGAGGTCTGGGTGGTGGTGGTCTGGGTGGTGGTGGTTCTGGGTGGTGGTGGTCTGGATGGTGGTTGTCTGGTGGTGGTCTGGGTGGTGCTGGTCTGGGTGGTGGTGGTCTGGGTGGTGGTGGTCTGATGGTGGTGGTCTGGGTGGTGGTGGTCTGGGTGGTGGTGGTCTGGGTGGTGGTGGTCTGGGTGGTGGTGGTCTGGGTGGTGGAGGTCTGGGTGGTGGTGGTCTGAGTGGTGGTGGTCTGGGTGGTGGTGGTCTGGGTGGTGGTCTGGGTGGTGGAGGTCTGGGTGGTGGTGGTCTGGGTGGTGGTGTCTGGGTGGTGAGGGTTCAGGAAGATGCTTATACTGCCTAAGGTCAGGGAAGTGGCATACAGATTTTTATTAGGTATCTTGGCATCAAGGTCTGAATTATATAGAATGGGGTTGGTAAGTACAAATGCTTGTCAGAGGTGTGGGGATGAGGAGACGGCATATCATGCTGTCTACTTTTGTGAGTCTGTGGTTTGTGAGTCTGTGGTTTGTGAGTCTGTGGTTTGTGAGTCTGTGGTTTGTGAGTCTGTGGTTTGTGAGTCTGTGGTTTGTGAGTCTGTGGTCTACTTTTGTGAGGCTGTGGTTTGCAAGGGTGATCGTATTGGTTGGAGGGGGGGAATTTTTCGTCCTTATGGGCTTTAAGTTTTGATGTGGGGGCATACCGAGGGAGGTGGGGAGGGCAATCATGTCACGGATTTTTGGTATGTATCGTGGGGAATGAGGGAGGTAGGTGGGGACTGTAGGGTAAAAGCCTTAGCGGGTCGCGTGTATCAGTTGATGTGTAGGAACAGAATATTATATGGAGGTAAATGGGCACTTTAAAGGAGGGGTCTGGGATAGTGACAGCTGGGAGGGACAATTCTCAGCTGTCGTATCTGAGCGCCTCTGCAAAGACAGTGATTATGTATGAGTGTGGTGAAAGTGTTGAATGTTGATGAAAGTATTTTCTTTTTGGGGATTTTCTTTCTTTTTGGGTCACCCTGCCTCGGTGGGAGACGGCCGACTTATTGAAAAAAAAAATCGGCATCGTGTTTCTCTGAGGGATATAGGTCATTAATGGTAGCAAAGTTATTACGGTGATCCGGAGTAGAGCTGGAAAGGACTGGATTCTTTGTAGGAAGGGAGTAGGTTGGGAGGGGGTAGATTTTGTGTTGCTTGTGGTTTCTAAGTGTCTAGTCGTAAGAAACTGGGGGATGGGGGTGAGACTGGAGACACATATGCTCTGTTGTTGAGAGCTGGGGTAAAGACATCTAACGTGGAAAGGGGAGCATAGGTATAGGAGGATGCAAGTGTATAACTGGATGGACTATACTTTAACATATGATGTGACAAAGGACATGTTCAATGAAATGGAGTACGACAACAGGGGTTTTCTATAGTTAGTTACCATTTTGTCCTAGGCACATGTCGATTAGACACTAGGCCTGTTGTATGTATGTGTGTGTGTAACGAAACACTTCGAAATGTTTCGGCCCCGCCGGGAATTGAACCCCGGCCCTCCGTGCGTGAAGCAAGAGCGCTAGCCACCATGCCATCGGGTGTTGCGCGGATTGTGTTTATAATGTTTTCAAATTTGTCAAGTCTTGTTTGTTATAAGAACTATCAATGCTGGTTCCTTTTAATTGGTGTAATCTTTTGACTACCGCCCACAGGATGGGTATGGGGTGCATAATAAAGATATCAAACTAACTAACCTTTAAACCTATATTGATTAGTGTTTCTGATGTTAAGGGGTTATGTTCCCTATTTCTAGTTTTATTCTTTTTATATTAATACGATTTACTAAATATATTATGGAATTATGTACGGCTAATGCACTATTTTGTATAGGCTATTGGCTTTATGGAAGCCTATGACCTTATTGTTTGATTCTTGTAATGTACGGTTTTTATTTTATAATGTTTGTTTTATTTTTTTTTGTGTGTTACTGTTTTACAGTCATTGGCACTTTAGGGTTCTCTTTTTGGGGATGGTTGTAGGGTATAGGCTAAGTTTTTAACGGTTTAGGGTAACAGAGTGATTTACTTTGTATTTTTGTTATTTTGGATGTTCTTTGAGGAGTAATTGTAATATTACAACGAGTTGAGTGGGATAATGTTCTTTTTATTAAATATTAGTTTTAGGTTTAGTTTGATATCTTTATTATGCACCCCATACCCATCCTGTGGGCGGTAGTCAAAAGATTACAGAGGTACATAATGGGTCCAGGGACTGGGCCCCAATTACCTTTGTAACTTAAATATTAGGCATCATGTTTTGTGCCGGTTACTAGAAACATTATGTTATGTAAGCTCTTAAGGCATTATTGAACCCTATGATCTTATTGTTTTGATTCATGTAATATACGGTTTTACTTTATAATGTTTAGTGTTTTTTGTGTCACTGTTATACTGACATTGGCATTCTAGTTCTTTATATACAGATAAAGAAATAATCTGAATCTGAATATGGGGATGGTTGTTGGGTATGGGCTAAGTTTTCACGGTTTAGGGTAACAGAGTGATTTACTTTGTATTTTTGTTATTTTGGATGTTCTTTGAGGAGAAATTGTAATATTACCACGAGTTGAGTGGGATAATGTTCTTTTTATTAAATATTAGGTATCATGTATTGTGCTGGTTTTTATGTAAGCTCCTTTGGCATTATAGACGCCTATGATCTTATTGTTTTGAATCATGTAATATACGGTTTTTATTTTATATTATTGTTGTTCAGTTTTTCGTGTTAATGTTATACAGTCATTAGGCACTCTAGAGTTTTCATGTAACAGAGTGAGGATACCACAAGTGGAGTGGCAACTGTTGAGGATTTACATTGTATATTTGTTCAGGATGTTATGGTGTTGCACAGTTTTGCAACTTTTTATCGTATATGTAATACTATTGCATTTTTTTTTACATGGGCCGCGGAAAACAATATAAAGCTTAATGAAGAGAAATTTAAATTACTCTGATATTATTAGTTTGCCGGAAATGCATGGCATAATGAGTGGCTTTCATCTCGGCTTACAATTGTATCATATTGTATTTTAATTATAGCAAAATAAAAAATGCAATCAAATGGAATGTAAAACTACCGATACTTCTTTGTATAACTCATAAAAATATTATTTTTATTTCGTCTTATTTTATTCCCTCATCTATGTAATTTATGTGTATTGCTAACAATGAGGGTCACAACACTGATCCCTGTAGAACACCAACAAATGTCAATAAAATGCCATAAAGCACAGATTGTGTCTTATTGACATACTGAATAACTGGGTAACAAACTTAATCATTCGAAATGCCACATCAAAGGTTGGAGGGAGGTGCTTCTTAAGGCAGGAATAAATATTTAAGCTAAATATAGTCCTCCATGGGGTGCTATTGAGAAGTGTTGAGGGGAAGGCCGAGGCCGCCCACCTCCTTCACTTTCACTCTTTCGGACACTGGCCGTCACTCAATTATTTCATATTTTACACATTTAAATAAACCTTTATATATATTTATGTAAAATTGCTTCGTGATTTCAGATTTAAAGGAATATATCTGGGCAGTTTAAACCTCAGGTTTCTTTAAAGAGAGCCAAGGTATAAAGGATAAATGTTTGTTTACATTTTGAGGATCAGGATTGTTGAAGAAGAGTTGTTAACTTCTTGTTGTTAGTTAACAACAACAACACTGAGAAGTGGCAACACTCATTGTTATATACGCTTAGAGGTGACAACACAACACAAGTGACACTTCACTACCGCTGGTGCAGTCATCTGGAGAAGAACTTCACGTTCTGAAAAAAAAAGAATTTCTTAGTTAACCTGTACGTCGTGTTCACTGCCTCCTCCAACACCTCTACTATCTCCAACACCACCACACTATGACTGACTTAGAGTGGAAGCCCTTCTCCTTAACGTACGTGGAATATCCTAATGGTAGGTGTGTAATCCATTGAAAATAAACATTGGTCATTATGTACTTTTTCCCAGGACAGAAATTCCTTTACACTTTATATTATAAATAACAACTTTGTGGGTTAATATTGACAACATTCCCTGGTCACTTATCAGCACTATTTCTTGATCAAAATCTTCAAAAATTGATGCGATTGTTCAGGAAACCCTTATCTTTTGTAGCAATTGTTATTTATCGATATACCACAATATTGAAAAGGGTACAAAAATGATAATAATAATGATCAATAAATAATAATTAATACAATTAATGCTACTTAGCAGCAGTTGGTTGTTGATTGTTGTTTGCAGCTTAACCACCACCAACCACCATCACCAGCACACACCCAGACCAGCCTATTATCTGTTTGTCTTTTTAACCTCACCTAGAATATTAAATATTGATGGAAGAAGTGATGAAAGAGAGTAGTTGCGTGTGGGGTCAGTGTAGGTAGACTCCAGGTATACCTGGAGTATACCTGGAGAGGGTTTCGGGGGTCAACGCCCCCGCGGCTTGGTCTGAGACCAGGCTTTGTGGTGGATCAGGGTCTAATCAACCAGGCTGTTACTGCTGGCCACACGCAAACTGATGTACGAACCACAGCCCGGCTGGTCAGGTACTGACTTTAGGTGCCTGTCCAGTGCCTTCTTGAAGACAGCCAGGGGTCTATTGGTAATCCCCCTTATGTATGCTGGGAGGCAGTTGAACAGTCTTGGTGCCCCTGTCACTAATTGTCGTCTCCCAGTATACTCATGGCACCCCCTGCTTTTCATTGGGGGATTGTTGCATCTCCTGCCAAGTCTTTTGCTTTCATAGGGAGTAATTTTCGTGTGCAAGTTTGATACTAATCCCTCTAGGATTTTCCAAGTGTATATTATCATGTATCTCTTTCGCCTGCATTCCAGGGAATACAAATCAAGGGACTTCAACCGTTCTCAGTAATTTAGGTGCCTTATCCACCTTGACAGTGGCCTCAAATTTCAGACACATATACAACAAATTTCCAAGGAAGTCTCCAAGACCGTAGGAATACTATCCAAGATAAGGTACTATGTTCCACAACCAGCTCTCCTTACCCTGTATCACTCAATCATTTACCCCTATCTCACCTATGGAATCTGCGCATGGGGCTCAACAACAATAACTCATCTCAGACCATTAATAACACAGCAAAAGGCTGCAGTCAGAATGATAACAAATTCCCACTCCAGACAACATACTCCACCAATATTCAAAAGTCTAAACTTACTCACCATACAAGACATCCGTACTTTTTACTGTGCCTACTACATACATAGAACACTAAACTCAAATATTAACCCACCACTCAAACTTCTCCTTACCAACCTTAACAGAACACATGACCATAACACAAGGCACAGATCACTCTTCGATGTTCCCTGCATCCATCTCACACTATGCAAAAACTCAATGCCCATTAAAGGCCTAAAAATTTGGAATTCATTACCTGTGATTACCAAAGAAACCCTGTCTGTACATCAATTCAAAACTCTGCTGAAAAACCACCTACTCACCCAAAATTAAATACACAATACTTAACATTACCTACAAAGTTAATAAATGACTTTCCACTGCCTCAAAATACTATTATTCACTGTGTTACCCCTTACATAATTGCTCAAAGAACAATAATTTCTCAAACTTAATCTAATGCAAATGTTGAAACTTATGTCTCATAAATGTATAAACCAGTTATAATTAATGCAACCATATCTAACTTTGTTTCTATAGCATTACCAAATAAAATAATCCATTCTCTTGTACTCTTGTACTCCTTGTAACTCGTCTAATGACCATATAAACTGTTATTGCAATACAAATACAGTGGACCCTCGCTATTCGAACACTCCAAAACTCACCCTCATTCCAGAATGCTGTTCAAGTGCTGTTACCAAACGAATTTATTCCATAAGGAATGATGTAAATTAGCTTAGTCCATTTCAGACCCCCAAAAATACACTTATAAAAGCACTTACAATAATAAACTTACATACAAGGGTGAATTTTGGAGTGTTCGAATAGCGAGGGTCCACTGTAATTGATTTGATTTGTTTGATCTGGTTTAATAAATTGCATTTCTACAAATAATAAATTGATTATGTTGATCTATTATAAAACTGTAATGCTTCAAAATTGTAAAACTATTATGTTTCAAAATTGTTATGTTCAAATTTCATAGCTTAAATACTCAACTATACAGTGGACCCCCGGATTACGTCATTATTTTGTTCCAGAATGCTGTTCAAATGCTGTTACCGAACGAATTTTTTCCCATAAGGTATAATGTAAATTTGATTAGTCCTTTTAGGCCCCAAAAATACACTTACAAAAGCACTGTACTTATAGTATTGTAAATTGTTTACTATAATTTTTACCATTTAGCTGTAAGTTAATTTTAAGTTTACCCACAATGCTCTGCATATTAGGGGCTTTTGGCACATACACTCCATTTTTATAATCCATTGTACAGCTTTGTATCATTTCACAATAAACTATTCATATTATTATTATTATTATTATTATTATTATTATACGTGTGCCTCTGAAACTTCTTTGTACACTCTCCAGGTCAGCAATTTTGCCTGCCGTGAAGTATTCCAGCCTAGAGAGAACAAGTGATTTGAAGAGAATCATCATGGGCTTGGCATCCCTAGTTTTGAAGGTTCTCATTATCCATCTTATCATTTTCCTAGCCGATGTGGTAGATACATTGTTATGATCTTTGAAGGCGAGATCCTTGGACATTATCACTCCCAGGTCCTTCACATTACTTTCTCGCTCTATTGTATGGTTAAAATGTGTTGTATACCCTGATACAGTTATGATTTCTCTCAAGTTTTCCATATCTGAGTACAGTGGACCCCCGGTTTACGTACTGCTCCAAACTCGAACAATTATGTAATTGTATTTTTATAAGTGCTTTTGTAAGTGTATTTTTGGGGGTCTAAAAGGACTAATATAATTTACATTATTCCTTATGGGAACAAATTTGCTTGGCAACAGCACTTAAACAGCATTCTGGAACTAATTAATTACGTAAACCGGGGGTCCACTGTACAGTGGTCCCTCGGTTTTCGTGCATCTCCAAACTCGAACATTTATGTAAGTGTATTTTCGTAAGTGCTGTTGCAAGTGTATTTTTGGGGGTCTGAAATAGACTAACCTACGTGACATTATTTCTTAAGGAAGTAAATTCGTTCGGTAATGGCACTTGAGCAGCATTCTGGAACGAATTTTCGGCGAAAACCGAGTGACCACTGTAGTTGAAATTTCTCTTCACTGAACTTCATATTGTTTTGAGTGGCCCATTTGAAGATTTGGTTGATGTCCGCTTGGAGTCATGCAGTATCTTCAATGGAGGACACTGTCATGGCAATTCGGGTGTCATCTGCTAAGGAATACACGGAGCTATGGTTTACATCTCTATCTGTCAGATATGAGGAATAGGATGGAGCAGAGCTTTTCACTGTAGCTGCCTCGGACTTTACTCTGTTTACTATTACTCTTTGTGTTCTATTTGTCAGGCAGTTATAGATCCATCTACCAACCTTTTCTGTTATTTCTTTATCACACTATTAGACCATGGTCACACTTGTTGAAGGCTTTTTCAGAGTGTGTGTATACTACATCTGCATTTTGTTTATCCTATATAGCATCCAGGACCTTGTCATACTGGTCCAGTAGCTGAGACAGGCAGGAGCAACCTGCTCTAAACCTGTGTTGCCCTGGGTTGTGTAATTGATAGGTATCTAGGTGGTTGGCGATCTTGCTTCTTAGAACCCTTTCAAAGATTTTTATGATATTGGATGTTAGTGCTATCGGTCTGTAGTTTTTGCAATTGTTTTACTGCCACCTTTGTAGAATGGGGCTATGTCTGTTGTTTTTAGTGAGTGTGGGATGACCCGTGTCCATGCTCCCTCTCCATAGTATGCTGAAGGCACGAGACAGGGGCTTCTTGCAGTTCTTGATGAACACAGAGTTCCATGAGTCTGGGTCTAGGGCAGAGTGCATGGGCATGTCATTTATTGCCTTTTCAGTCTTGTGGTGTTGGGATAATATCAGAGATTTTTAAGAATACAAAATTTTGGGTCTCGTTCATATTGAATTCATTTGGTGGTGAGGCAACGACTACAAATAAATGTCCCAGCCACCCACCACTATTATGTCATTCAGCACATCATTATTATTATTATTATTTTTGTTTTGGCAGATATGTTGATAAATAGCTATTTCCACAGAAGATGAGTTTATTTCCTGCACAACCACATTAATTTTAGACAATTTTGATTTGGACCTGGGAGTTTTGTCAGTACATGTATTGACCATCATGTTGTCTATTGCACAGGAATAATAGTTATTTGTTGTGGAAATTGTATAGTGACAGTTATTGACAACTCAGTAGAACTCTCATTATTTTACACTTTTCAATACTGTACATGCACAACCTATGACCATCATTGGATAAGTAATCATTTCTTGTGCAAATTATTATTTTGGGAGATATAAGAAAAATATCAAGCCAAATGTAAGATAAGATTTGTTTGAATTTTTAACCCGAAGGGTTAGCCATCCAGGATAACCCAAGAAAGTCAGTCTTGTCATGAAAGACTGTCTCCTATTTTCAGTGTGGGTCCTTTAACCCTTTCAGGGTCGCAGGGCCCTCTCCCAAACTCGGTCTCAGGGTCGCAAATTTTTCGGAAAAAAAAAAAAAGATTTCTTATGAAATGACAGAGAATCTTTTTCCGATCATAACGCTACCAAAATTATGAAATTTGATGGAAAACTAACGGAATTATGCTCTCGCGAATTTAGCGGTATCCATGACATTTACGTATCGGCGATTTCGCCCACTTTGAGCCCTATTTTCGGCAAATTCTAATAATTCAGTCTACTAAAATTAAAGTTATTTTGCTAGAATTCCATTTGTTCAATCAATTGAGTATAAGAAACCGCCAATTTACTGATTTCAACTACCCAATAAGGTGGTCAGAAATTGGCAATTTGGCCAATTTCACACAAATTTCAAAAGATGTCAATTTCAAAATAGGGTCCAGAATAAATGAGACAGACATTCCTGGCACTTAAATAACATTTTATCTGTTCATTAGTCACGTCTCCAGGCCCCTCTTACATTACTTTTGCTTTCCATTTTGAATTTTTATTCTTTCAAAAAAATAGAAGATTTACTGTTATGTATACAACTGCATCATTGTAAAAATGGTATAAATAATATCAGCGCACTTGTGCAAGAATATTAGACTACCCAGTTGATGTGTATTGGACGCATGGCGTGATTTGTTTACTCCTGAACCTCGGCAAAAATCGAACATTTTTGCTACTTTTCGCTCAGTTTCAAGGTACTTATCGTAAAACCAGTCAAAATTACCTCTATTTCTGTAATATGTCATCCATTCTATCAAATGAGACTAAGAAAACGAAAATACAAGCATAAATACTATACGAAAATAGACTGCAAAGTCGCTGTTTTAAACCAAAAACACGGTCAGTTTTTTTTCCTCATTATGCACTGTGTGGTGCAGGATTTTTTTTATACTGCGCACACTGACCGCACAGACCCATTCTCTCACATCAAGGCCTACCAGCCTGTTTCCACTTGATTTGAGGGCGCTAGAATTTAGGCGTACTAGTACGACAAAAACCCTGGCGCGTAAGCCATACCAGTACGGCCGAAACCCTGAAAGGGTTAATCTTGTCCCCAGGATGCGACCCACACCATTCAACTAACACTGTTGAGGATCAGGTAGGACTACAAAGAGACCTAGACAGGGTACAAGCCTGGTCCAGTAAATGGCTCCTTGAATTTAACCCTGCCAAATGTAAAGTCATGAAGATCGGGGAAGGGCAAAGAAGACAGCAGACAGAGTATAATCTAGGTGGCCAAAGACTACAAACCTCACTCAAGGAAAAAGATCTTGGGATGAGTATAATACCGAGCACATCTCCTGAGGCACACATCAATCAGATAACTGCTGCAGCATACGGGCGGCTGGCAAACCTAAGAATAGCGTTCCAATACCTCACTAAGGAATCGTTCAAGACTCTGTACACCATATACGTCAGGCCCATACTGGAGTATGCAGCCCCAGTTTGAAACCCACACCTGGTCAAGCACGTCAGGAAATTAGAGAAAGTGCAGAGGTTTGCAACAAGACTAGTCCCAGAGCTAAGGGGATTGTCCTACGAAGAAAGGTTAAGGAAAATCGGCCTGATGACACTAGAGGACAGGAGGGTTAGGGGAGACATGATAACGACATATAAAATACTGCGAGGAATAGATAAGGTGGACAGAGACAAGATGTTCCAGAGAGGGGACACAGAAACAAGGGGCCACAGTTGGAAGTTGAAGACTCCTATGAGTCAAAGGGATGTTAGAAAGTATTTCTTCAGTCATAGAGTTGTCAGGAAGTGGAATAGCCTAGAAATTGACGTAGTGGAGGCAGTAACCATAGTACATAGTTTTAAGATGAGGTTTGATAAAGCTCATGGAGCAGGGAGAGAGAGGACCTAGTAGCAATCAGTGAAGAGGCGGGACCAGGAGCTATGATTCGACCCCTGCAACCACAAATAGGTGAGTACAAATAGGTGAGTATACACACACACACACACACACACACACATACACACACACCCCGATGGTGGCTAAAGCTCTCGCTTCACGCACGGAGGCCCTGGGTTCAATTCCCGGCGGGGCCGAAACATTTCGAAGTGTTTCCTTACACACACACACACACATATATACAACAGGCCTAGTGTCTAATCGACATGTGCCTAGGACAAAATGGTAACTAACTGAGGGACCTACTTACTGCTAGGTGAGCAGGGACAGCAGGTGTAAGGAAATATGCGCAACGTTTCCACCTATGCAGGGATTGAACCACACACTCAAAAAAAAAAAGTTTATTTCTTTGCAAAGGCTACAATGTATGTTTACATTTCATAATTTTTTTGGTTCAAAGAAAGCCACTATCATGCCGGGGCATTTTGGGCAGACTTAACCTAATACTTAACCCTTTGACTGTCGGAAGCCAATTTCTGAAACTGTGATTCTATGTCGGGAAATATTCGAAAAAAAAAAAAAATTCCCACCAAAATGTTAGGATTATTTTTCTGATTGTTTAAATAAAAAAAAAAAAAAAAAAAAATTGCGATCAGTTGCACTCACCCACCCGGTAAACTTTGGTTTATTTCGTTTCGTAGGTTTGTTGTTTTCACAATTTTTTTTTTTACGTAACTTATGTGGCCTGTGAGACCAAAGTAAGGTGCAATGTATATATATACACTCATATGCAACACAATAATCGCACAAACATTAGTATCTTTATATTGTTTACAAAACTTGTTTACACCAACCAACAATAAAAAAAATAACTTATTACTATTGTTCTATAATATATATATACACATAAATAATGACTGGACACTTTCCATCAACTGCAATTAGCACTTCAAAGCTCCAAGCTTGTGTGTGTATGTGTGTGTGTGGACATCTAAATTTGCTGAGTCAGGGTAAGGCAGCTGTCAAAATGACATATTATACCATTATTCACCAGCCTCACTGCCTGTCAACCTGTCAACACAAAAGGGGACTCATGTCTTCTTCCCCCACAACCTCCTTCCTTTCCTTCATACCTACCTTCCTAGCTTCCTTTCTTTCTTCATTCCTTCCTTTCTTACATATTTCATTCCTTTCTTACATATTTCCTTCCTTTCTTACATATTTCCTTCCTTTCTTACATATTTTCTTCCTTTCTTACATATTTCCTTCCCTCATTCCTTCCTTTCTTACTTTTGTTCCTTCCTTCCTCTCATCTCTTCCTTCCTTCCTTTCTCTCTTTCTTCCTTTCTTAATTTCTTTCTTTCCTCCTTCCTTACTTCTTCTTACCTTCCTTCCTCTCATCTCTTCTTTCCTTCCTTCCTTCCTCTCATCTCTTCTTTCCTTCCTTCCTTCCTCTCATCTCTTCTTTCCTTCCTTCCTTCCTCTCATCTCTTCTTTCCTTCCTCTCATCTCTTCTTTCCTTCCTTCCTTCCTCTCATCTCTTCTTTCCTTCCTTCTGGTATCCTGGGCATTGCTTTTGGTCACAAACTCCTCAAAACCATGAAATTTATCTTCAGAGACACTTCCATCTGTGTTAGAACTATCATTGAGGAAGAGAAGAGTCCCAGATGCGCCAAGGAGTCGGATAATTCTTACCACTAGGCATGCTGAACAAGGACTACTGAAATGGCATTCCTACAATGCACCACTGGCTGCCCGATTTTTTTATACTGTGCACACTGACCACACAGTCCCATTCTCTCACATGTGGGCCTACCACCTTTCTCCTGCTTGATTTGAGGCCGCAAGAATTTATGCGTATTAATACGTCGAAACATTGGCTCGTAAGACGTATATATACGACCGAAACAGTCAAAGGGTTAAAGACTACTTAAGTCTAGACAGGTAAAGAGTGGTAAATTTCAAATATTCAATATTTTACTCTATTATTAACCCTTTGACTTTTTCGGTCGTATATATACGTCTTACGAGCCAGTGTTTCGGATGTTTATACAGTAGAACCTCGAGTAACGGTCTGTCCGAATAACGATTTTTTTGTGTAAAGGTTGCTTTTTACAGTCTTTATTTTTCTAGTGTAGCGGTTTTTACTCGTGTAGCGGTCCGTACCAGACCTGACCACCTGCCTGCGCTTGCACGCCTTGCCGCGCAGGATGCCAGTCTAGCGTTGTTTACACTTGAGTGAACAATACCCAGCGTGCTCTTTCAAACATTTCACAATAAATTTATTGTGTTTATTGCTGGTTTAGTGATTGTCACTGTGAAATAAGTCACCATGGGTCCAAAGAAACTTCACAAGTCGATAAAGGCTATAGCACCAGCCAGTGATAAAGTATAGCATTAACAGTGTGTAGCAATGGAAATAAGTCACTCTGTCTGACTTTTTTGGGTTATCCTAGGTTTTCTACACATATGCTGCTATGTATGATAATCTATGTATAACTGGATTTGTGTATACCTGAATAAACTTACTTAAGTAAGTTAAGTGATTAATTGATAGAAAATGATGACACAAAACTTAAGTTCTGCAATGTTTGAGGATTATAGGGACACTGACAAGATTGCCGCCCTCTGCCACCATCTCCTCCAAGGTAAGTGTAAATATTTCTTATTTATATAAGTGTGAATATTTCTTATTTATAAATTAAAGTGTAAATATTTCTTATTTATAAATTAAAGTGTAAATATTTCTTATTTATAATTTATGCACATTGTTTGTGTGATAGTGGTGATGGCTTTCTGCTGAAACCTTGTACCCAACAACAACACCAACACACTCCACTACTCCTTAGATTTGTAATGACATGTTTTATTCATTCTAGAGTTTATATCATGTTTCTATGTTATTAATATTGTTTATTATGTCATGCTATTAGATGAATTGTGCTAGATAAATAAGCTTTAGAGTTGATATTATTGTCATATTAAAGGACTGTTTTGTCCTGCCTTCAAACAAACTCTCTCATACACCAACAAGTCTTTAATAAAGGTAAAACTTATTTAACTGTTCATTTGTCCATTATAATTAGTGCTTTATATTTATTTTTCATTGTTTTCTGTATGTAAAACTATAGTATTTATTCTCTAAAAAAATGAATTTTTGGTGAAAATTTTTGTGTGGAAACGGATTAATTGTATTTATTTCTTATGGGAAATAAGGTTTCGAGTTACGAATTTTTCGTGTTGAGGTCTAGCTCCTGGAACGGATTAAGATCGTTAGACGAGGGACCACTGTATACTCAAAAATTCTAGCGGCTTCAAATCAAGCGGGAGAAAGCTGGTAGGCCCACATATGAGAAAATGGGTCTGTGTGGTCAGTGTGCGCTGTGTAAAAAAATCCTGCATAATGAGAAAAAAAACTCCAACTGTGTTTTTGGATTAAAACGCCGACTTTGAGGTGTATTTTCGTATAGTATTAATGGCTTTATTCTCTTTTTCGTGATCTCATTTGATATAATGAAAACCATATGACAGAAATAGAGATAATTTTGATTAGTTTCATAATGAAAACGACCTTGAAATTGAGCTCAAAGTAGCAGAAAGGTTCGATTTTTGCCAATGTTCAAAAGTAAACAAATCACGCCACACATCCAGTACACATCAACTGGTGAGTCTAATATTCTTTCACATGTGCACTGATATTATTAATACCATTTTTACAATAATGCAATGTCTGCATAACAGTAAATCTTCTATTTTTTGTGTGAATAAAAAATCAAAATAGAAAGCAAGAGTAATATAAGAGGGGCCTAAAGATGTGACCAATGAACAGAGAACATCTTATTTTAGTGCCAGGAATGTCTGCATTGTTTATTCTGGACCCTATTTTGAAATTTACATCTTTTTTATTTTGCATGAAATTGGCCAAATTGGCAATTTCTGACCACTTTATTGGGTAGTTGAAATTGGTAAATTGGCGGTTTCTTGTATTCAATTGATAGAACAAATGGAGTTCTAAAGAAATAGCTATGAGTTTGGTCAACTGGAACAATGGAATTGGCCAAAAATAGGACTCAAAGTCGGCGAAATTGACGATGCGTATATATCGCCGAGATCACTTACTTCGCGAGAGCGTAATTCCGTAAGTTTTCCATCAAATTTCATACTTTTGGTTTCATTACCATTGAGAAAAGATTCTCTATCATTTCATAAGATTTTTTTTTTTTCGAATATTTTGCGACACTAGGAGACACTTCAGGATTTGGGGTTGCGACAGTCAAAGGGTTAATATGAGGTAGTACAATTTATGATACAAACATACATTTTTAGGTTTGTAATAATGGTTTAATAGATAATAGTGAGGTGAGAGCATTGCCAACCGAACCTTACAAATACAATTTTATTTCTTTGCTCGTGTACATGGATTTACATTACAATCATAAATTGAGGTGCAAGGAGAGCCTCTGGCATGCCTTGGCATTAGGGGCAGCTTAATCTAATGGCTTATAGATTATGAACATAATATTGGAGTAATTGAGTGAGTTTGAATTGGTAGATCGTTCAAATTATATGATGATAATACATTGTTCATTACAAAATGATGATAGACATTGTATCTAGTGTTTAGTAGGATGGAACATAATAGTAAAAATTAAATTATCTTAATGAAAATAACATTGAGCATTTTGAGAGTAATTTACAGTTTGAGTATTTAGTTTAGGGTGATTAGGTGGTAACATAATTGTAAAAATTGAAATTATTTTATAGGAAAATAACTAAGCATTTTTGAAGGCAATTTACAGTATGAGTATTTAGTTTAGGGTGAGTAGGTGGTTTTTGAGAAGAGTCTTAAATTGATTTTCAGACAAGGTTATTTTAGCATTTCCTGGTAATGAGTTCCAGATTCTGGGGTCCTTTATGTGCATAGAATTCTTACATAGGTTGCTGTGGACACGGGGTACATCAAAAAGTGATCTGTATCTTGTGTTATGGTCATGCGTCCTATTAAAGTTGGTGAGGATAATTTTGAGCGGAGGGTTTATATTAGAATGTAGAGTTCTATGTATGTAGTAGGCACAAGAATAAGTGTGAATGTTCTTTATGGTGAGTAGTTTTAGGCTTTTTAATATAGGTGGAGTATGCTGTCTAGAGTGGGAATTTGTTATCATTCTGACTGCAGCCTTTTGCTGGGTTATGAGTGGTCTAAGGTGATTTAATGTTGTTGATCCCCATGCACAGATTCCATACGTGAGATATGGGTAAATGAGCGAGTGATATAGTGCAAGGAGAGCTGATTGAGGCACATAGTAGCGTATCTTAGATAATATGCCTACTGTCTTAGAGATTTTCTTGGAAATTTGTTGTATGTGTGTTTGGAATTTAAGGCTACTGTCAATGTGGATTCCTAGGAATTTTCCCTCTTTGAGTCTTGTGATAGGTGGACCTTTGAGTGTTATGTTAAGTGGAACATTTGTAACTCTGTTTCCAAACTGTATAAAGTAGGTCTTGTCAGTATTTAGAGTAAGTTTATTAGTCGTCATTCATGTCGATATTTTCTGTAATTCTGCATTAACAGTATTGGTCAGTATGACTGGATTTGGGTGAGAGAAGACATATGTTGTGTCATCATCAAATAATATGGGTTTGAGTAGTTGTGATGCATTAGGTAGGTCATTGATGTAAATGAGGAATAAGAGTGGACCCAGTACACTTCCTTGAGGGACTCCGACTGTAATTTGCTGTGTGGAAGAGTTCGCTCCATTTGTGTACACGTATTGGCTTCTGTTACTGAGGTATGACTTTATGTAGTTGAGCGAGTGCCCTCTTATACCATAGTGTGCTTGTTTTGTAAGCAGTAAATCATGATCGACTGTATCAAAAGCTTTGCGTAGATCAATGAAGATTCCCAGTGGAACTTCTTTCTTCTCAAGTGCGGTATATATTAACTCTAGCATGTGTATAATGGCATCATTTGTGCTTTTGTTGGTCCTGAATCCAAACTGACTGGGGTTGAGTACGTTGTGTGAGATGAGGTAGGAATAGATCTGTCTATGAATTAATTTTTCAAAGATTTTAGAGAGCAGTGGTAAATTGGATATTGGTCTATAATTATTCAAGTTTGTTTGATCACCTCCTTTATGGATCGGGGTGACCCTTGCTATTTTGAGAATTGATGGGAATGTGGAAGTTTCAATGGATTTATTGAATATTGTTGCAATACTAATTGCTACAGTACCTGTGAAGCTTTTTTGTACATAAAAGGTGGTAAGCTATTTATGTCTCCTGCCTTGTTTTTAAGGGTGTTGATTATGAGCGAGACTTCTATTGGGTTGGTAGGAGCTAGGAATAGCGTATTAGGGTAGGTGTTGGTGAGATAGTCTGTTGGACGTGTGTTGGAACTTGGGATTTTACTTGCTAGATTCTTTCCTATGGTGGAGAAGAAAACATTAAGTCTGTTTGCTGTCTCAGTTGGAGAGAGTAGGGGTTCGTCTGTTTTTGATAATTTGATGGTATTGTTCTTAGATATCTTTTTATTTCCTAGAATTGCTGATAGGGTTTTCCAGGTCTTTTTCATATCACCTTTTATGTTATGTAATCTGCTCTCATAATATAATTTTTTTGACCTTCTTATCAGGCTGGTAAGGATTGATGAGTAGCGTTTGGATTGTTCTCTGGTTATTAGACCCCTTCTGTATTGTTTTTCTTATTAGTGCCTTTTGTTAATGGATTTAAGGATGCTGGGTGTTAGCTAGGGATTGTTGAGTCTCTTAACTGTGATCTGTTTAGTTTTTTTAGGGTAATGTTTGTTATAGAGGTGGTGGGTTTTTTTTAAGGAAATTATTGATGTATTCATTAGGATCTGAATATGATTCAATCTCATTATTCCAGTCGATGTCAATCATAGCTGTTATAAAATTATTAACAGCTGACTCGTTATGTAGTCTGAAGGTAACTTTTGAAATATCTTGGGGCAAGTTACCTAGGTTGGTTATGAGAAATGTAGGGTAGTGGTCTGTGGTGTTGTCTGTGATTATGCCTGATTTCAGAGGGGATATAGTGTTAGTCCAGATGTGGTCTAATAATGAGATAATCGTCTCAGAGATTCTTGTAGGTTTTGATATTGTTGGTAGTAATAAGCAGTTGTTCATAGCATTTGTGAATTCTAACCTTGTGAGATCTAACCTAACCTTTATTAAACTATATATCTAACCTAACTTAATAATAAAGAAATAAACTATTATTATGTTTTACTAATAATGTAGTTTAAATGAGCTTAACCCTAAGCAATACCTAACCTAACCACACTTAATCTAATTGATTTTCATTAATTACTCTCTAAATAAAAATTTGCACAAAAAATGCTTACATATTCCATGATGTACATATGTAGTTTGTATTTTTTGAAAAGTGTAAAACAATGACCATCCATCAACAGGATGGCCCTGCTTATACAGCAGGTTAGGTTCCAAGCTACTGCTGTAAAGCAGAGATCAGTGTAAAGTGAAGCATAGCTTTTTTTTCACTTTCAAATGCATATAAAAGCCTGATAACACGTTTACCCTCTCATATACAGGTACTCCTCACTTAACGACTGAGTTAGGTTCCTAAGAGTAGGTTGGTAAGCAAATTGGTCATTAAATGAGGAGCCACCCTTTACTGATATTTCAAGCATACTCTACTAGTATTGGGTTTGTGTCAACCTTCATTAGATATTATTTTAATGTTACCTATGCACCATTTATAACATTTTTAGTATGTTAAAAATAGAACTAGGCATTAAAAACAATAAAAAAGTAAAATACACATACCGTATACTCATTACTTACCATAAAATATTTGTAGTCCTAATGTAGGGTGAGAGGCGAGTATTTATTGTAGGAAGAAGAAGAAGAGCAAAGAATGGAAGAAGTACAAAAGAAGTTCACTGTAAAGGGTTAGGTGGTGTGTTCGTCTGTGTGTTTACATTCTCGGTATATCTCAGCATCTTTCGTGGGATCTAAGGGTAGGTGTCAGAAATGATTAACACTTAAACTGTCCAAACGTAGATCTACATTCACTTGCATAGCGCTCCGAATATTTTTTTTTTTTTTTTTTTTTTAATGAGCGCATTTTTCTACATAATATAGGATAAAAATTTTTTTTAGGGTCAGTACTTACCGAGATATAAGCCCATGAAGTTGGCGTTGGATGCTCACCTGACGGCAACATCGACTCCTGCCGCTTGCAGAAGTGTTGCCAATATACCTTATTTTCTCGTTTTTATTTTAATTTATATAATATTTTATGTTCTGATAATTACAATTTATAATAGTTCTTGTGATTAATAGCCAATCTTTGTTCTGAGTTTAATATTAGGTACTGAAATAGTACTCAAATAGTCACAATCACACCGACAGGTGAACATTTTCACCTGCCTGGGTCATTTACTATTGTCTAGAAATATATACAAAGTATTTATAGGTCCCAGCAATGTTTTAGACACTTGGAGTATACCTTGAAGCATGGTGTTATGACAAGTGTCAGTAAACTGCTGACAGGCAGTGACACTTGATGAATGTGCACTGCTGAAGGGAACCCTCGCTTTATTTGTTTTCACTGTTACAAACAAACATGTCTGTCTGTCTATCTGTGTCTGTCTGTCTATCTGTTTCTCTGTCTAGCTCTGTTTATCTGTCTTTCCATCTGCTTGTCTCTGTCTTACCTGGAGACCTGGAGTTTACCTGGAGAGAGTTCCAGGGGTCAACGCCCCTGCAGCCCAGTCTGTGACCAGGCCTCATGTTGGATCAGAGCCTGATCAACCAGGCTGTTACTGCTGGCCGCACACAGTCCAACGTATGAACCACAGCCTGGCTGGTCAGGCACCTACTTTAGGTGCCTGTCCCTAATGCCATGGCATGCCAGTGGCTCTCCTTGCATTACAGTTTTATAATTGTAACTACCAATAACAGTGTACACTTGTAACATGCATCAAAATAAAAATATTATTATTATTATTATAGATAGACAGAGATATAGATAGACAGAGATATAGATAGACAGAGATATAGATAGACAGAGATATAGATAGACAGAGATATAGATAGACAGAGATATAGATAGACAGAGATATAGATAGACAGAGATATAGATAGACAGAGATATAGATAGACAGAGATATAGATAGACAGAGATATAGATAGACAGAGATATAGATAGACAGAGATATAGATAGACAGAGATATAGATAGACAGAGATATAGATAGACAGAGATATAGATAGACAGAGATATAGATAGACAGAGATATAGATAGACAGAGATATAGATAGACAGAGATATAAACAGAGACAGAGCCAAAGCCAGCCAGCCGGCCAGCCTGCCGAATACATAAGAACGTAAGAAAGAAGGAACACTGGCCCATGCAAGGCCATGGGCCATGTCACCCCCAGGCTTAGACCAATGACCCACCTAGCCAGGCCACATCCACTGAAGGAAGGAGCACTACATCAGACCTAGTAGCACAAGCTAGTCAGGTCTAACTCACACCCACCCACACCCACTAATGTATTTATCTAACCTATTTTTACTTTACTCTTAAAAAGGGAGTGTTAATGTGACATGACATCAATGAATCCCTGGTGTTTGCCATGCTATTTGCTCTAGCTGGTGCTCAATTGAACTGGTGCTCCGACAAGGTACTAAGTGGTCCCAGATTTTTTTAATACTGCGCACACCGAGTATTAAGACCCATTCTCTCGTGTCTAGGTGACTCAGGCCTATTGCCCCAATTTTGAAGGAATGAAAAATAAAACGTTGATCTACGTTCAGAGCACTATGGGCGCAAACGAATATCTACGTTTGGTGAACATGGTGTGATAGTAATAATAACAATCGTTTTGGAGTACTTTGAATGTCATATACGTACGTACACATTTTGTGTAGGTTTGGTAGTGACACTTAAAGTGCTCCAGAGTGATTGTTGTTGTTGTTATTATTATTATTATTACTATTGACATATCTTGTTCACTGAGTTCAGTCATTTCTAACACCTACCCTTAGATGCCATGAGAGAGTCCGAGAATGTAAACACACAGACGAACACATGAAGCAAGATGAGTAGCACATTAACAACACATGAGAGGGATGTAGACAAAGCAGCGGACACGCTAAATGCAGTGACTCCAACAATATACAGTGGACCCTCAGTTAGCGGACGTAATCCATTCCAGGAGCTAGGCCTTTAACCGAAATGGGCTTTAACCGAATTAATATTCCCCATAAGAATTAATGTAAATGCAATTAATCTGTTCCAGACAAAAATATTCACCAATAAATAATTTTTTTTAACAATTAAATCAGTATTACATACCTTTATTGAAGACTAATGCTGGCTTCTGGAAGATGGGGAGGAGGAAATAGGGAGGAGTTACTAGTTGGAAGGGGAATCCCCCTCCAAAAGGACTTCAGATGACAAGTCCCTCTCTGGGGTCACTTCCCTTCTTTTTCTTTTAATGCCACTAGGACCAGCTTGAGAGTCACTAGAACCTTGTCTAGAAAAATAAGTGTCCAGAGTGCTCTGTTTCTGGCGCCTCTTTAACCCTTAAACGGTCCAAACGTATATATACTTTCTTACTGCTACTGCCCCGACCTTGATTTTCCCCATAAGAAAGCATGTAAAAAAAAACGTATATATACATTTGGGGCAGTAGCGGTAAGAACGTATACATACATTTGGACCGTTTAAGGGTTAACATGTCCCTGAAGTGGGACAAGGTTTTGTCACTAAACATGTTGCAGATATGGCTTGTTTCAGCTTGGTCAGGATGGTGTTTTTCAACAAATGTCTGCACCTCAGTCCACATAGAACAAATTTCCTTAATCTCTGCAGAAGGCACCTCCTTCTCTTCCTTTTCCTCCTCCTCCTCCCTTTCTGAAGCAAGTTCCTGAGCTGTGGTCTGTTGCTGTTCCAGATGAAGCTCTTGCAGCTCTTCAGTTGTTAGCTCTACCCTGTGGTCCTCCACCAACTCTTCCACATCCTCACCACTCACCTCCAACCCCAGGCTGTTCCCCAATGTCACAATATCTTCCACAACAGGCACAGGGTCGTCAGCTGCAAATCCTTCAAAATCCCTCTGTTGGACACAATCTGGCCACAGTGGTCTCCAAGCAGAGTTCAAAGTCCTGGTAGTCACTCCCTCCCAAGCCTTACCTATAAGGCCTATGCAGTTGTAGATATTGAAGTGAATCTTCCAGAACTCTCTAAGGGTCATTTCAGTGTCTGAGGTCATTTCAAAGCACTTCTGAAACACTGCTTTGGTGTACAGTTTCTTGAAGTTAGAAATGACCTGCTGGTCCATGGACTGGAGATAAGGAGTGGTGTTAGGAGGCAAGAACTTCACTTTTATAAATTTGAAATCCCTAGCATTGTCCAGTACCAGGAGGCACTTGAGTCCCAAATTGTTATCCTGAAGGTATTTTTTAACACTTGGGCCAAACACATCATTAACCCAATCTTTGAAAATTGACCTTGTGACCCATGCATTTTGACTTGATTTCCACATCACACACAATCTTTACTTGTGAACATTGTGTTTCGTGAACATTCTGGGAGTTTCAGAGTGATACACGAGTAAAGGCTTCACTTTGAAATCCCCACTTGCATTGCTACACAACATGAGAGTTAGCCTGTCTTTCATAGGCTTGTGTCCTGGCAGTCTTTTTTTCCTCCTGCGTGATGTAGGTCCTCCTTGGCATTTTCTTCCAAGAGAGGCCTGTTTCGTCACAGTTAAACACTTGTTGGGGTTTCAGATTTTCACTCTTTATGTAGTCCTGAAATGCCTGCACAAACTTTTCAGCAGGATGTTTGTCTGAACTTGCAGCCTCACCATGCCTTACAACACTGTGTATGCCACTACGCTTCTTAAATCTCTCAAACCAGCTTTTACTGGCCCTAAATTCACTACCAGCAGCACTTGTTCCAGGAGTTTTCTTCACAAGATCTTCATGCAAATGCCTTGCCTTCTCACAAATAACAGACACCACTAAACTGTCTCCCACCATTTGTTTTTAATTAATCCACAATAATAATAACTTTTCCATTTGTTCCATTATTGGTGACCTTTGTTTTGTAAGCACATTTACTCCTTTGGCAACATCAGCCACCTTGATCTGTTCTTTCTTTGACAGGATGGTTGTAATTGTTGATTTGTTTTTGCCAAACATCCTGGCAAGTTCCAGCACCCGCATACCACTCTCATATTTCTCAATCACTTCTCTCTTAAATTCCATGGTATTTCTCACTCTCTTTGCCACAGGAACTTTACTAGGAATTTTCTTGGGAGCCATGGTTACTTATTTCGCAGTTGCACTGGAAAAAAACAATGGAAAACAAGCGAAATGTTTGTATGAATGAGCAGAAGCTTCCTTACGTACCGAGAGACACAAACAAACTGAAGCGCAAGCGTCCCCAGCCGGCGGGTTAACGCGTCCAATACGGCCGCTAACTGGAATAACGGCCACTAACTGGGAGCCGTAAAACCGGCCGCTAACTGAGTTGGCCGCTAACAGGAACGGCCGCTAACTGAGGGTCCACTGTACTGCAGTGGACAGGGACAAATGAGCAGGATGGACACACAGAGGAGCATAGGGGCTACAGCCACGATAGCACCGGAAGGAAGGGACAACATAATGGAAGATGCTAATGCATCTCTGATGAGGCAAAGGGAGACACAGTGGGATGAAGAAAGAGAGAGGTCAATCTTTGTCTACGGCCTCCAGGAAGTTGAAGGGGACACCCATGATAGAAGAAAACAGGAGGAGAAAGCAAGGAATGGAGGTATCATGTTAGTAACAGGGGGAGACACGTCCCAGGTGAAAATTTTTCGGAGAATCGGGTAGTATACAATGGGAAGAAATCGGCCCCTCAAAGTAATCTTCAAGGCAGAATCAGCCCGAACCATGATTCTGCACGAGAAAGCACGACGAGGGCGACTCGGGCGTACCAGAATGTATACCTCGACCGGGACAGAATGCAGGAAGAAAGGGTGGCCCTGAAGGAGAGGATAAGAAGGCAAAGAGAGGAGCGAGAGGAGGAGACAGGGAGGAACGGAGGAAACCAGTCCCAAGTAGAAGGACAAACACACCCATCGGAACCACTCACGGAGGGCCTCCAAACAACAACCCTAAGGCAACCATACATTTTAATCATACACACACACATCACTCCCCCTGTCCCCACCCCATCAACCCAAAACCCACCCTCACAACTACCCCCCCATCACAAACCCCACCCCACCAACCCATACCCCACTCATACAACTCCTCCCACCCATGCAGCAACCCCCTATGGGCACTCAGCCCACACCCCCACAACCCCCCAAGATCCCCCCAGGGCCACAGTCTCGGAAACGAGGTTGAAGGTCTGGTACACAAATGCGGATGGAATCATGAATAAATACGAAGAGTGGAATGAAAGAATTGATCAGAAGTCCCCAGACATCATAGCAGTCACAGAAGCAAAACTCACTGAGACAATAACAGACGCAATCTTCCCACAGGGTTATCAGATCCTGAGGAAAGATAGAAGGAGCAGGGGGGGAGGGAGGAGGAGCACTGCTCGTAAGGAACTATTGGAAATTTGAGGAAATGGAAGGAATGGAGGTGTGTAGAGAAAGGGACTTTATAGTAGGTACCATCCAGTCTGGGGAGCACATGATAGTCATTGCAGTGATGTATAAACCTCCACAGAACTGCAGGAGGCCAGGAGAGGAATATGAAGAGAACAACAGAGCAATGGTGGACACACTGGCGGAGGTGGCAAGGAAAGCGCACTCGAGCAGAGCAAAGTTACTGGTCATGGGAGATTTCAACCACAGGGAGATCGACTGGGGAAACCAGGAACCACGTGGGGGTCCAGAAACATGGAGAGCCAAGATGATGGACGTGGTACTGGAAAACCTGATGCACCAACATGTCAGGGACACGATCAGAGAGAGAGAGAGGAGAGGATGAACCAGCAAGGCTGGACCTTGTATTCACCCTGAGCAGCTCAGACATTGAGGACATAACCCACGAGAGCCCCCTGGGAGCCAGCGACCATATGGTGCTGAGCTTTGAGTACATAGAGTTACAGGTGGAGAGGGAAAGCAGAACTGAAAGAGACAAACCAAACTTTAAAAGAGGAGACTACACGGGTATGAGGAACTTCCTGCAGGAAGTTCAGTGGGAAAGGGACATGGAAGGACAGTCAGTAAATGAAATGATGGAATACGTAGTGGCAAAGTGCAAGGAGGCAGAGGAACAGTTTATACCCAAAGACAAAAGATTAAATGATAAGGCCAGAAAGAGCCCCTGGTTTAACCAAAGGTGCAGCGAGGCAAAGACTCAGAGTGCCAGAGAATGGAAAAAGTACAGAAGGCAAAGAACTCAAGAAAACAAAGAGACTAGTCGTAGAGCTAGAAACGAGTATGCACAGGTACGAAGGGAGGCCCAGAAACAGTACGAAAACGACATAGCATCGAAAGTCAAGTCTGACCCAAAACTGATGTACAGTCACATCAGAAGGAAGACAACAGTCAAGGACCAGGTGATAAGACTGAGGAGAGAAGATGAGGAACTCACAAGAAACGACCAAGAGGTATGTGAGGAGCTCAACTCGAGGTTTAAGGAGGTATTCACAGTGGAGGCAGGAAGGCAGTTGGGTCGAAAGGACAGAGAGCGACACCAACAAGGAATATATCAAGTGTTGGATGGCATACACACAACTGAGGAGGAGGTGAAGCAGTTACTCAGTGACCTTGACACCTCAAAGGCGATGGGTCCGGACAATATCTTCCCGTGGGTCCTTCGGGAGGGTGCAGAGGTGCTGAGTGTGCCACTTACCATAATATTAAACACATCCCTCGAAACTGGGCAGCTACCTCAGGTATGGAAAAAAGGCCAACGTAGTCCCCATCTTTAAAAAAAAGAGACAGAAAGAAGGCACTAAACTATAGACCTGTGTCACTTACATGTATAGTGTGCAAAGTCTTGGAGAAAATCATCAGGAAAAGAATGGTGGAGCATCTTGAATGACACAGGATAACCAACGCCAGACAGCACGGATTCATGGAGGGCAAATCCTGTGTAACACACCTCCTTGAGTTCTATGACAAAGTAACAGAGGTAAGACAAGAGAGAGAAGGGTGGGTCGATTGCATTTTCCTGGACTGCAGGAAGGCTTTCGACACAGTACCTCATATGAGATTAGTGAAGAAGCTGGAAGACCAAGCGTGTATAACAGGAAGGGCACTGGAATGGATCAGGGAGGCAACAACGGGTCATGGTGCATGATGAGGTATCACAGTGGGTGCCTGTGATGAGCGGGGTCCCGCAGGGGTCAGTCCTAGGACCATTGCTATTCTTGGTATATGTGAATGACAAGATGGACGGGATAGACTCAGAAGTGTCTCTGTTCGCAGATGATGTGAAATTAATGAGGAGAATCAAATCAGATGAGGACCAAGCAGGACTTCAAAGAGACCTGGACAAGCTGGACATCTGGTCTAGCAACTGGCTTCTCAAATTTAATCCCACCAAATGCAAAGTCATGAAGATCAGGGAAGAGCAAAGAAGACCGCTGACAGAGTACAGGCTAGGTGGACAAAGGTTACAAACCTCATTAAAGGAGAAAGACCTTGGGGTGAGTATAACACCAAGCACCTCTCCGGAAGCACACATCACCCAGATAACTGCGGCAGCATATGGGCGACTAGGAAACCTAAGATTAGCGTTCCGTTACCTTAACAAAGAATCGTTCAAGACACTGTACACCGTGTACGTCAGGCCCATACTAGAGTATGCAGCACCAGTCTGGAACCCACACCTGGTCAAGCATGTCAAGAAATTAGAGAAAGTGCAAAGGTTTGGGACAAGGTTAGTTCCACAGCTCAGGGGACTGTCCTACGAAGAAAGGTTGAGGGAAATAGGGCTAACAACACTGGAGGACAGAAGGGTTAGAGGAGACATGGTAATGACATACAAAATACTGCAGGGAATCGACAAGGTAGACAGTGACAGGATGTTTCAGAGAGGGAACACAGAAGCAAGGGGGCACAATTGGAAGTTGAAGACTCCTATGAGTCAAAGGGATGTTAGGAAGTATTTCTTCAGTCATAGAGTTGTCAGGAAGTGGAATAGCTTGGAAAGCGACATAGTGGAGGCAGGAACCATACATAGTTTTAAGACTAGGTTTGATAAAGCTCATGGAGCAGGGAGAGAGAGGACCTAGTAGCAATCAGTGAAGAGGCGGGGCCAGGAGCTATGACTCGACCCCTGCAACCACAAATAGGTGAGTACAAATAGGTGAGTACACACACACACACACACACACAGTAGGCCTCCAGGAAGTGTTACTGCCATAGTCAGGCTGTCTTAAATAAGGAAAGAAGTGAAATACCAGTTAAATGTAAACACTTGAGGGGTGCCTGGAGATTATATATATACATATACATAAGATCAGTGTAACTGATCATAGGAGCAAAGTGGTCAGAATAACATAGACGGAGAGTACGACATTCTCTGCAGGGAGCGGCGAGATCGTCTTCAGGGCCACTTCACTGCCAGCGTCAAGTAATATTCATCTGGTTATGTGTTGCATGGGGTCAACAGTGCCAGTCTCTGCAAGCTGGAACCGAAGGGTCACTCCCCGAGCTATCAGGAATAGAGTAAACAGCATTTACTAGATGTAATAGCATTTACTGAGGTGTAGGTGAGTTAAGGAGCTTGACAGTTACCTAGTGTGTGGATCCAGGAACACTAGCATACCCACGTACACACACACACACACACACACACACACACACACACACAGAAACAAGGGGACACAACTGGAAGCTGAAGACTTAGATGAGTCAAAGGGATGTTAGGAAGCATTTCTTCAGCCACAGAGTAGTCAGGAAGTGGAATAGTCTAGAGAAAGACATAGTGGAGGCAGGAACCATACACAGTTTTAAGATGAGGTATGATAAAGCTCATGGAGCAGGGAGAGCAGATACCCAGTAGCGGGCAGCGCAGAGGCGGGGCCAGGAGCTGAGTCTCGACCCCTGCAACCACAATTAGGTGAGTACAATTAGGTGAGTACACACACACACACACACATACACAAGCACACGTGTTTTTCTTTCAGGCACTTGTAGCCGTAAGTAGACTTAGAAGTATTAGTGATATATGCGTGTGTGGCACGCAGTAGGACTATTCATCTGATAGTAATTTTAAGCACACTAAGACAGAGACAGGGGAACCAAGGGATTGGGTACATATGCAGTACATTGGTAGTACATAAGTGGGTACATAAGGACGTAAGGATACATAAGGACTCATAAACACTCACACACAAACAACTAACAGTCAAGGGCACTAATTCACACAGCTGTTGACCGTTAGGACTCCCCCACCCCTCTCCCTCTTCCCCTCCTCCATCCCCCCCATTCTCCCCTCACTGGCATTTCCACTCTCCCACCCACCCACACCCTCCCTACACCCTCTCCTCTCTCTTCCCTCTACCTTCTATACTTTCCTTCCTCCCTTCCACCCCCCTTCCCTCTAGCCCCCTTCCCACTCTTCACCCCTCCATCACTCTCCCTTGCCCCTCCCTCTCCCCCTCACAACTACCCCCACCCACCCACCCCTCCCCACACTTTCTCTCCCTCTCCCCTAACTCCCTCCCTCTCTCTCTCTCTCTCTCTCTCTCTCTCTCCTAACTCCCTCTCCCCTAACTCCCTCCCTCTCTCTCCCTAACTCCCTCTCTCCCTAACCCTCCCTCCCTCCCTCCCTCTCTCTATCCCTAACTCCCTCCCTCTTTCTCTCTCTCCCTAACTTCCTCCATATCGCCCCCTTTCCTCTCTCGCTTTTTCCCCTCTACCTTTTCTCTTCCTCTCCCTGTCCCTCCATCTCCCACTCTTTTTCCTTCCTCCCTTTCACCCCTTTTTCCTCTAGCCCCCTTCCCACTCTTTCTCCACCCCCATACCTCTCCCTGGCCTCCTTCATCACTCTCCCTGGCCCCTCCCTCTTCCCCTTACAACCCACCCACTCCCACACCGCCATAATCTCTCTCTCTTAATCTCTTTTTCTCCCTCTCCCTCTTTTTTGCTCCTCCTTCTCTACCCTTTTCTCTCCTCCCTTCCTCCCTCTATTCCCCCTCTTTTCTTGTCCTCCTTCCCTTCCAACCCTTTTACCTCTAGCCCCCTTCCCCCTCTTTCATCCACCCTTCCATCACTCTCCCTGTTCCTCTCCCCCTTAAACCCTACAATTCCCCAAACACACACACAACTACAGCTAACAATGGTGTCTCAGAGGGGAACTTGAAGGCCCAGGGGACCAGAGGAGAATGGCTCTGTGAAGAATGGATGGAGGAGCAATGCAAAAGGATGGGACAAGAGTGGGAGAGTAAACTAGGTGAGGTCTCTGCAAAAATGGAAAAAAAGGATGGAGGCAGAGCTTTGTGCGAAATTGGAAGGGAGGTTGGAGGAGGAGGAGGAGGAGAAGAAGAAATGGGAGTCAAGTTGAAGCTGCAGTAGCCAGGATAAGGGCCCTAGTATGTGAGGTAAATAGGCTGAAGCGAGTGTTATGTTATTTTCCCTTTACTTTATCATCAAGGTTCTCCTACATGTACTAGTGTGGATGTAGTAATAACAGTAACAGTAAGGTCTTATAGTTTAGGTTGATACTTACACTCATGATTCTCTGCTGCATCTGAAAACCTTCACCAGTCCTCTCACTGGGTTATTTAAACCACACATATATATAAAAATAATGTATTCAGGGATATACATATATACAGGTCTTACAATCATAATAACACCATCCCCCCAGGCATCTCCAAACCACATGGCCCACCTGCCAATATTAACTCTCTTTTCCTCAACATCACTCCTAACCTCAGTGTCTTGACACACTGTAACTCATAGGTTATGATGGCTGCTTCAATTAAACATATCTCTCTTACCTCTGGCACACCATTCTGAGAAATATATCAACAAACCCCACCAGTTCTACCTTAGCCATCTTGAAAACAAGTGAGGCAGAAAGAGGAGGAGCTTCTCCCACTTCAAAACACACAAAAAACAAAAGACTGTCGTCTTGCAAAATCTACATGCACCCACAATACATCTTATTTACTTACAATGAGACATGCAACTTTATAAACTACTTATTTCAATGTGTGTACAGTGGACCCTCGGTTTTCATTGAAAATTCTTTCCAGAATGCTGTTTGAGTGCCGTTACCAAACAAATTTGTTCCCATAAGGACAATTGTAAATTAGATTAGTCATTTCAGACCCCCAAAAGTACACTTACAAAAGCACTTACGAAAATACACTTACATAATTGTTCGAGTTTGGAGGTGCACGAAAACCGAGGGTCCACTGTATTTTATAACTTATTATATTGAGAAAATCAGGCTTGATTAGCTTCTCTTGGTTTTAAGGGTGGCCTGCCCTCAAACTCTCATTAAGCAAAAATTGTGATCAATTCAATATAATTAGGAATTCATGAATAATTGCCACTAAATACATCAATACATGTTGGGTCCTATAGCCCCATACACCCCCACCTCCAGACGAAGTCTCACAAAAGCTAGCCGTGTCCTTCAGGATACGGCTAGTAAAAGTATCTTAGCCTGAAGGTGGTAGCAACACTACTAGAGTTTACATATTACCCAGCACCATAATTACTCTTCACTTTACTGTTATTTACAACAAGGTGACATACGACATGGCAATCTACAAATATTCATGGTTCCTCTGAACCTTCCCAGATTATATATGCAATTCCGCTCCATACCATACATCATACAAAACCCGTGAATGGAACAATACTAGAACAGATTGCAGAGGTTTTTAGAAAAACAGTTCAACCATATCCACATATTGAAAGGTGTAACCAATAACTACTTTAATGGTTACTAAACATAGCACATTTTTACAATGCAAGGACTACACACAATGCCCACTGTGAAAGCCAGCACCGACAGTCCTGTGCCTCCGCTGCGGTAATCCAGCAGGCAACTGGTACTCCAGGAGATAGAGAGAGCCAAACCCAGAGCAGTCAGGTATACACCAGGCGGAAACTTCACAAAAACATGTCAAGGTGTCTCTCACGTGGTGGCCGAACAAACAGTGAGACTTACCAGTCAACACCAAGATCCTTAAAATAGTCAGGCCTTTTAAGCCCATCATCCGAGGTCCCACTCACACATCCTCCAACCTTATAAGGAGAAACTGCCACAGTACATGGAGGGGATCCACGGGACCACACAGGCAAATCCGTTGGACCGTTTCGTACTTAGAGCACACCAAGACACAAATATACAACATACCTTCCTGAACTCTCATGTCACCAAAGGTTGTCAACCTCTGCCTCAACTCACAAATACAGATTCACTGACTCCTTCATCTTTTGGCTCCGACTCATCTCCTTCACAGTCGGATGCTGGTAGGGAGCACTCAGGCCATGGGAGTTTACCACTGCAAAACAACAAGGTCAGCACAAGACAAATACTATTACAAGCATGCACCATGTATCTACATGAAACATCTAGAGAGAGCATCAGCAACCACATTCTCTGAGCCTTTTATGTATTTAACTTCCAAATTAAAGGCTGTAGGAACAAAACCCATCTTAAGAGTCTTTGGTTGTGATTTCTCATTCTCTCAAAAACCTCAGGGGGATTATGGTCACTATAAATACTACAGGATGTGGGGAAGCACTGAGATAAACCTCGAATTTTGTCGACCAACACCAAGGCTAAGGGGGGTAACCAATTATTATTTTTCTTTTTGTCCGATTTCGTTCATTTTTTTTGCACATGAAGACGTGTGTATGGACCTTATTCTCTGTGAGTTTCAATGAGATAGCCCTAAAAACAAAAGAAAAAAAATATTTATTGAAAATTTCATTTAAAAAATTTCCTCTGCCTAAATGACACAACGAAAGGTGGATTTGAGACTTGAGTACGTATATAACAATGCTAATGCAATTTTCTCACAGAAGGTATTATGTAATTATCTCTAGTTATTCTACAAAAAAATAAAGTTCCTCAGTTTTTTTTATATGCAAAATACCTTGCCCTTTACTCCCACTCAAATCCAAAAATATTTGGAATATTGCAAATTCCTTCTGTCACACTGTAAAACTATCATTGTTTTATGATTCCTGTCAATATTATTGTATTTACTTCAATAATAAATGGTGGAGTTCATCAAATAAGTCAATAACTACTTCCCAGATAGCGCCAAACGTCTCTGGTCTCGGAAATATTTTTCCACGAAAATCGCGGCTGTTTTAGTGTTTACTGGTGATCTAGTGTTGTTAGCCCCTCCAAAACACCGTTTTCTCTTACTAAAATGTTACTCAGTGTCATAGAAGACGATATAGATGGAAGGAAGTACAGTTTGTTAGGTTCTTATTTCATAAAAATCGTGTTTCGTAAGCTTTTTTATTTCGAGAATCGTAAACTGGCTCGTGTTTCGTAACGTATTAGACCTGTCCGCCTGCTCTGTGCCTGCTCAGGACGCAGGATGCCCACCAGTGAAGCATTGTTTACCATTGAGAGAACATTACCCAGCGTGCTCTTTCAAACATTCACAATACATTTGGTGTCTTTTTTGGTGGTTTAGTGATTGTCACTGTGAAATAAGTCACCATGGGTCCAAAGAAGCTTCACAAGTCGATAAAGGCTATAGCACCAGCAAGTGATAAAGTGTAGCAATGGAAATAAGTCACTCTGACTTTTTTGGGTTATCCTAGGTTTTCTACACATATGCTGCTATGTATGATAATCTATGTATAACTGGATTTGTGTATACCTGAATAAACTTATTTAAGTAAGTTAAGCAATTAATCGATAGAAAATGACGACATATAAACATGATATATACACTAGAACTAATAAAATAGGCCATAATATTGCGACTATTTCGAGATTATTGAAATAAAATTACAGTGGTCCCTCGGTTTTCGCCGAAAATTCGTTCCAGAATGCTGTTCAAGTGCCATTACCGAACGAATTTACTTCCTTAAGAAATAATGTCACGTAGGTTAGTCTATTTCAGACCCCCAAAAATACACTTGCAACATCACTTACAAAAATACACTTACATAAATGTTCGAGTTTGGAGATGCACGAAAACCAAGGGACCACTGTATATTGAAATAACCCATCTGGAGTGAGGGGTATCTGATAACCCATCTGGAGTGAGGGGTATCTGATAATACCCTTTAACCCTTAAACGGTCCACACGTATATTTACGTTAGCTCTCCCAGTGCCCCAAATCTTTTGAATTTTTTTTTATAGAAATAAAGAGAAAAATTTTAAGTGTTATAGGAAAAAAAAAAAAAAAAGAATTTGGGTCAGTAGTTACCAAGATATGAGGCGGAGAAGTTGGCACTGGATGCTCACCTGACAGCAACAGGAGTCCTGCCGCTTGCAGAATCGTTGCCGATATACCTTTTTTCACTTTTTTTATTATTTTATATATAATTATAACATAATTTTTATGTTCTCATAATCACAGTTTATAGTAGTTCTTGTGATTTTATAGCCAATCTGTGTTCTGGCACTAATATTAGGTACTGAAATTGTACTCAAATAATAATAATAATGATAGTGCATAAAATAATAATAATGATAGTGAATAATAATTTTTTTTATTAACACATCGGCCGATTCCCACCAAGGCAGGGTGGCCCGAAAAGAAAAAACCCTTTATCATCATTCACTCCATCACTGTCTTGCCAGAGGGGGCTTTACACTACAGTTATAAAACTGCAACATTAACACCCCTCCTTCAGAGTGCAGACACTGCACTTCCCATCTCCAGGACTCAAGTCCGGCCTGCCGGTTTCCCTGAATCCCTTCATAAATGTTACCCTGCTCACACTACAACAGCACGTGAAGTATTAAAAACCACCTGTCTCCATTCACTCCTATCAAACACGCTCACATGCCTGCTGGAAGTCCAAGCCCTCGCACACAAAACTTCCTTTACCCCCTCCCTCCAACCTTTCCTAGGCCGACCCATACCCCGCCTTCCCTCCACTACAGATTTATACACTCTCGAAGTTATTCTGTCTCGTTCCATTCTCTCTACATGTCCGAACCACTTCAACAACCCCTCCTCAGCTCTCTGGATAATAGTTTTGGTAATCCCGCACCTCCTCCTAATTTCCAAACTCCGAATTCTCTGCATTATATTCACACAACACATTGACCTCAGACATGACATCTCCACTGCCTCCAGCCTTCTCGTTGCAACATTCATCACCCATGCTTCACACCCATATAAGAGTGTTGGTATAACTATACTCTCATACATTCCCTTCTTTACTTCCAGGGACAAAGTTCTTTGTCTCCACAGACTCCGAAGTGCTCCACTCACCCTTTTTCCCTCATCAATTCTATGATTCACCTCATCCTTCATAGACCCATCTGCTGACATGTCCACTCCCAAATATCTGAATACATTCACCTCCTCCATACTCTCTCCCTCCAATCTGATATCAACTTTCGTCACCTAATCTTTTTGTTATCCTCATCACCTTACTCTTTCCTATATTCACTTTCAATTTTCTTCTTTTACACACCCTACCAAATTCATCCACCAACCTCTGCAACTTCTCTTCAGAATCTCCCAAAAGCACAGTGTCATCAGCAAAAAGCAACTGTGACAACTCCCACTTTGTATTTAATTCTTTATCTTTTAACCCCACACCTCTATAAATATATTGAACAACCACGGTGACATCACACATCCTTGTCTAAGGCCCACTTTTACTAGGAAATAGTCCCCTTCCCTCCTACACACTCTAACTTGAGCCTCACTATCCTTATAAAAACTCTTCACTGCTTTCAGTAACCTACCTCCTATTCCATACACCTGCAACATCTGCCACATTGCCCCCCTATCCACCCTATCATACGCCTTTTCCAAATCCATAAATGCCACAAAAACCTCTTTACCCTTATCCAAATACTGTTCACCTATATGTTTCACTGTAAACACTTGGTCTACACACCCCCTACCTTTCCTAAAGCCCCCTTGTTCATCTGCTATCCTGCTTTCTGTCTTACTCCTAATTCTTTCAATAATAACTCTACCATACACTTTACCAGGTACACTCAACAGACTTATTCCCTATAATTTTTGCACTCTCTTTTGTCCCCTTTGCCTTTATACAAAGGAACAATACACGCTCTCTGCCAATCCTAGGTACCTTACCCTCTTCCATACATTTATTAAATAATAGCACTAACCACTCCAAAACTATATCCCCACCTGCTTTTAACATTTCTATCTTTATCCCATCAATCCCAGCTGCCTTACCCCTTTCATTCTACCCACTGCCTCACGAACTTCCCCACACTCACAACTGGCTCTTCCACACTCCTACAAGATGTTATTCCTCCTTGCCATATACACGAAATCACAGCTTCCCTGTCTTCATCAACATTTAACAACTCCTCAAAATATTCCCTCCATCTTCCCGATACAGTGGTACCCCGACTTACGATATTAATCCGTCAGAGGGGCATATTTTAGCGAAACAATCGTTAAACGAATCAATTTTCCCCATAAGAAATAATGGAAATAAATTTAATCCGTCCAAGACTTCCAAAAGTAGTTAAATAAAATATTTTTAGAACTTTTGGACATTAAATAATAAATAATTTAATAAAGAATACATAAATACACATGCAAATATTGTACAATAACATGTCACTTACATTTATTGAAGAGTTGTTGATGTGTGGAGGACGGGAGGAGGAGGAGAAGGTGGAGTAGTATGCTAGTGTTTGGAAGGGAATCCTTCCATTAACACTGCAGGTGGTAAGTTCTTTTCTGGGGTTACTTCCCTTTTCTTTGAATGCCACTAGGACCACCTTGAGAGTCACTAGACCTCTTTCTAACAACAAATTTGTCCAGGGAGCTCTGTGTCTGGCGATTCTTTAACACATCCCTGAAATGACACACCACTGTGTCATTGTACAGGTTGCCAGCACGGCCTGCAACAGCATGGTTAGGGTGATATTCATCCATAAATGCTTGCACATCACTCCATTTGGCACAGATCTCCTAATCCTTGAAGAAGGCACATTCTTCCATTTTTGTTCCACCTCCTCCTCCTCCTCTGAACCATTGTCCTGACCTCTGCTCTCTTGTTCCAGTTGCTGTTGAAGCTCTTGCAGATCTTCAGTGGTTAGCTCTTCCTTGTGCTCCTCCACCAACTGTTCCACATCCTCACCACTCACCTCTAACCCCAAAGACTTGCCCAATTCCACAATTTCTTCCAAAACAGGCTCAGGCTCAGGCTCAGGGTTCTGAGGCTCAGCCCCAAAACCTTCAAAATCCTCTCTAGGACACAGTCTGGCCACAATTTTCCAGGCAGAGTTCAAAGTCCTGGTAGTCACTCCTCCCAAGCCTTACCTATAAGGTGTACACAATGCAGCATATGGAAATGTTTTTTCCAAAATTCTCTTAGGGTTATGTTCATGTCTGTGGTCACATCAAAGCACTTTTGAAACATTGCTTTGTATAGAGTTTTTAAAGTTGGAAATGACCTGCTGGTCCATGGGCTGGAGGAGAGGAGTGGTATTAGGGGGCAAGAACTTCACTTTGATGAATTTAAACTCCTCCACAATTTTCTCTACCAAGTTTGGAGGATGACAAGGAGCATTGTCCATTATCAGGAGGCACTTAAGTGGCAAATTATTGTCCAATAGATATTTCTTCACACTGGGCCAAACACTTCATTGAACCAATCTAAGAAAATGTCCTTTGTGACCCAAGCCTTTTTTTTAGACTTCCACACACACAAGTTAGACTTGCTGACACCGCATCTGCCAAACACTCGGGGATTTTCAAAAGATACACCAGTAAAGGCTTCACTTTGCAATCACCACTGGCATTGGCACAAAGCATCAAAGTTAGCCTGTCTTTCATGAGCTTATGTCCTGGCTGTGCCTTTTCCTCCTGAGTAATGTAGGTCCTGTTGGGCATTTTCTTCCAAAACAGGCCTGTTTCATCACAATTAAACACTTGTTGGGGGGGAATTGTTCAGCCTCTAGGTACTCCTGGAATTCAGGAACATATTTTTCAGCCGCACTTTTGTCAGAACTGGCTGCGTCACCATGCCTCACAACACTATGTATGCCACTCGATTCTTAAATTTTTGAAACCAGCCTCTGCTGGCTTTAATTCGCTCACTTCAGCACTCGTTGCAGGCATTTTCTTAAGGAGATCATCATGCAACTGCCTTGCACCTTTTGCAACAACAGCTTCCTTGATTTTACTTGAATATTTCTTATCCACAATGGTAGCGATGGTAGAATAGGGTTTACCATACAGCCTGGCCAGCTCACTGATCGCACTCCACTTTCATATTTTTCTATTATCTCCTTCTTCACTTCTATCGTACTATATTTCTGTTCCTCTTTGCCACAGGCTTACCACTAGGAGCTTTCCTTGGACCCATGGTAGCTTATTTAGCAGTTGCAAGCACTAAAAACAGTGGAATAATGACAATATACTGGTATGAATGCGTGGGTGTGGGTGGGTGGTCGCTCTCGCTTGTAAACAATAGACGACGCTCCTGGAGTGCGCTCAGCTGGGCGCCAGCGGACAGGTCCGGTGAAAGTCGTAAGCGAAGCAAACATCGTAAGTCACAATCAAATTTCTTACGTTATAAATATCGGTTATCGAAAATAACGTAAGATGATAACATCGTAAGTCGGGGTTCCACTGTACCTCTAACTCCCATTTAATAACTCTCCTCTCCTATTTTTAACTATCAAATCCATTTGTTCCCTAGGCTTCCTCAACTTATTAATCTCACTGAATAATAATGATGATAATAATAATACGTAGTAATAATAATAGTGAATAATAATAATAATAAAAGTTCCCTTGAAGCATCACTGCCTTATCTCATCTGATCTCCACTAATGATGACTGGTGACATTTACAAAGGGTGAGCTGTAGTCTTATCTCTTCTTATCAGTCCAGTAATTACAGTGATGACAGTTGATGAGTTTACATTGCTTCCCTTTATTTGTTATGCAAACCTGTCTGTCTGTATCTGTCTGTCTGTGTGTCTGTCTGTCTGTCTTTCTGTCTGCCTGTGTGTCGTCTCCTTTCTGTCTGCTTTTCTCAGAGAGTAGCTCATGAACCAACTGGTATTATGCAGATCACAAGCACAGTATAACACTTTGTCTTGATTTTTTTAGTTATCCTAGGTAATTTACACTATGTATAATTGTATTTACGTATGTGTTCCTGTGAGATAGAGACAGATAGATACAGACAGACAGACAGAGATAGACAGCCAATCAGGTACCCAGCTGACCAGCCAGCTGCTGGCCAGCCAGGTGGCCAACCAGCTGCTTGCCAGCCAGGTGGCCAGGCAGGCAGGCAGCCAGCTGGCCTGCCAGCCTGCCGACATCACTTTCCACTTCAAAGGGGAGTGTTAATATGACATGACATCAGTGAATCCTTGGTGTTTGCCGCAGTGTTTGCTCTAGCTGGCGCTCAATTTACCTGGTGCTCCCACAAGGTACTAAGTGGTCCCAGATTTTTTTAATATGGCACACACCGAGTGTTAAGACCCATTCTATGCTCACCAGGCATCTCAGGCCAATCGTGCCAAATTTGGAGGCAGGAAAAATAAAACGTAAAAATACCTTTGGGGCAGTAGCAGTACTAACATAAATATACGTATGAACCGTTTAAGGGTTAAGTAAGTCCAGTTTGCTCACAAACTTTGCCCCTCCCACTGCATCAATCACATCACATCATCCATGCATGGCAAAGGATAACAGTCAGCCTTCGTTACTTCATTTACTCTGCGATAGTCAGTGCACATGCGCATTGATCCATCAGGTTTGGGAACCATCAGGCATGGAGATGCCCACTGACTCTCGCTAGGCATTATAAACTGGTTTTCAAGGAGGAATTTCACTTCTTTCTCCATGTGACGTTGTTTTGTTGGGTTCATACGGTAAGGAGCTTGCTTTATTGGAACAGCCTCCCCAACATCCACATCATGCGGGGGCAATTTACTTACTTTAGGAACATCCCCAAACAAAGTCGGAAATTTTTTGGGGTAACTGAACCAAGTCACAAGATCCCTGTACACGAGTCCCTTCATGTGCGCAAGGGATTTTGCAAGATGGCTGAATTGCACAGCCTTACTTCTGTTGTTACAGGAAGTCTTTCAGTGACATCACACTCAACTTGAATGGCGGCAACTTCCGCCCTAGAATGGTACCATTTTAAACGGTTAATATGCATGATCCTTTCAGACTTGCGCCGGCCAGGCATCTTAACTACATAATTGGGCCCAGACCTGCCTGTGATAACAAAGGGTCCATCAAAACGTGCATCCAAGACATGTCCTGGAACTGGCTCCAAGGCTAACACGTCCTCTCCAACACTGAAGGAGCGAGGGGCTGCCCTTCGGTCATACCGCTGCTTCATTGACCTCTGGCTAGCCTGAGGGTTTTAAGGGTGGCCTGTCCTCAAACCCTCATTAAGCAAAAATTTTGATCAATTCAATATAATTAGGTATTCATGAATAATTGCCACCTAAATACAGTGGTACCTCGACTTACGATGCTATCATCTTACGTTATATTCGATAACCGATTTTTATAACGTAAGAAATTTGAATGCGACATCCGATGATTGATTCGTCTTACGACTTTCATACCGGACCTGTCCGCTTGGCGCCCAGCTGAGCGCGCACTCCAGGGAGCGTCAGGTGCTTTGTTTACAAGTGGAGCGACCACCCACCCACACCCACGATTCATACCAGTATATTGTCATTATTCCACTGTTTTTAGTGCTTGCAACTGCTAAATAAGCCACCATGGGCCCCAAGAAAGCTCCAAGAAAGTGCCAAGCCTGTGGTAAAGAATGTGCAGGGAGTGAAGCATTCATGCAGGGAGTGTAGCATTTATGCAGGGAGTGTAGCAGGCATGCAGGGAGTGTAGCAGGCATGCAGGGAGTGTAGCAAAGATGCAGAGAGTGTAGCAGGGATGCAGGGAGCATAGCAAGGATGCAGGAGTGTAGCAAGGATGCAGGGAGTGTAGCAAGGATGCAGGGAGTGTAGCAAGGATGCAGGGAGTGTAGCAAGGATGCAGGAGTGTAGCAAGGATGCAGGGAGTGTAGCAAGGATGCAGGGAGTGTAGCAGGATGCAGGGAGTGTAGCAAGGATGCAGGGAGTGTAGCAGGGATGCAGGGAGTGTAGCAGGGATGCAGGGAGTGTAGCAGGGATGCAGGGAGCATAGCAAGGATGCAGGGGTGTAGCAAGGATGCAGGAGTGTAGCAAGGATGCAGGGAGTGTAGCAAGGATGCAGGGAGTGTAGCAAGGATGCAGGGAGTGTAGCAAGGATGCAGGGTGTAGCAAGGATGCAGGGAGTGTAGCAGGGATGCAGGGCATAGCAAGGATGCAGGGAGTGTAGCAAGGATGCAGGGAATGAAAGCAAGGATGCAGGGAGTGTAGCAAGGATGCAGGGAGTGAAAGAAAGGATGCAGGGAGTGTAGCAAGGATGCAGGGAGTGTAGCAAGGATGCAGGGAGTGTAGTAGGCATGCAGGGGTGTAGTAGGCATGCAGGGGGTGTAGGCATGCAGGAGTGTAGCATTCATGCAGGGAGTGTAGCATTCATGCAGGGAGTGTAGCATTCATGAGGGAGTGTAGCATTCATGCAGGGAGTGTAGCATTCATGCAGGGAGTGTAGCATTCAAAAAAAAAAGGCCAGTAACCCCAGAAAAGAACTTGGTCCTGCAGTGTTTGGAAAGGGGTTCCTCCAAACCCACAAGCATACTCTCCACCTTCTCCCCCCTCCCGTCCTCCACACATCAACAACTCTTCAATAAATGTAAGTGACATGTTATTGTTCAATATTATGCTTATTTAGATATTCTTTATTAAATTATTTATTATTTTGCCCAAAAGTTCAAAAAAATATTTTATTACTACTTTGAAGTCTTGGGGATTAAATTTATTTCCATTACATGGGGAAAAGACGTCAAACGATTGTTTCGTCTTAAGATATGCCCTCTTGACGGTTTATCGAAGTCGATACACTGTACTACATCAAATTTGGGTCATATGCCCCATAACGCGAGTTACAGGGGTATGGACCATGGGGACATAGTATCAAAGCTGAGACACCCTCATTGAAAAAAGGAAACCCCGGGAAGGAAGAACAAACTACGCTAAGGCCCTATTAGTCCAAGGGGCCGAGGAATGATGGGGAGAGCAGCTGGGAGCGGGGTGGTGGTGGGAGAGGGCACAACCAGGCCGCCAAGAGCTACAGGAAAACATTGGGGGGAGACGGAGGGGAAAGGCAATGGGAGGCAGAAGGGAGAAGTCAGTGTTTTTCACGGGCTTAGGAAACGAATTGGACACAATGAAAGACGGCAGGAGGAAAGACAGGAGATTGAGAACGTCATTTGAGATTTTCAAAGCTATTTGCATACAAAACACTTTATGAATAAGTTTCTATCTTCTGTTTTATTTTCCTGCATTTTGCTTGGGTTTTTAACTACTGTTTTCTTGAAATACCATTGGACTAGAAGGCACAGCTCCATTACTCTGTAGAAAAGTTGTGGACTTGGATGAAAGTTTGTTGCATATGTAATTTGTTTAATATTGTACCATTGATGTATAAAGTAGATTTTACTCAGCTTGCTTGGTTATGAGAAACTACACTCACACAATTTAAAAAGGAGGCATATGCCAAGTGTAATATTGTTAAAAATTTTGTACTATTTCTACATACTGTTTAGAAAATGTTCAATAAACATCTTAATTTGTATTTTTTTACAGGAGATACTATAGGAAAAATCTTGGCAATAAGCAGCTTAACACCAATAGCCATTATTGTTGGCTTTATTACCCTAATTCTCTTCAGACGAGATTTACATACAGTAAGTGGATTTTGTGTTGCACTTTTATAGTGCACCGTGTTGTAGACTTTAGATCTTGATCTCTTGTGTTGAGGGCTGTATCAGGTACAGTCAAGCCTCTTTAATTGGAGTGCATGCAACTGAGGGAATTCTGGGTTACTTAATGTTTACTGTAAATAGTCTCCTGCTGAACCTTTCTCTGCCTCATGAATCCTTCACTATACACAGTATTTATTTGGTAAATTGCCCACCAGAACATTGCAAAGAAAACTTTCAGTGAATAAAACAAATACAGCAGCACAGTTTGTGGACATGAGCTCCAGTGAAGTGAATCAGTTTCTCTTATCTCTCACTGTAAATGAAATTAACTTTTACTTCTAAAAATTTAATTTATTGTACAAATAGAAGATTGTATATGTGATAGTGTCCATTAGACAGCAACATGTGCAGTAGACTATCTATTCAAATTCAAATTTTTTTTTTTTTTGTTTATGTGGGCTGATATGTTATAAATAGTCTTTTCCATGCATAGTTTACAATGTGTAATTTTAATATTGATTTTCAAGTGCAAAAAACCACTATCATGCCAGGGCATATCGGGCAGACTAAACCTAATGCTTTACAGACTACTTAATACTAGATACAGTGGACC
>WNWK01008282.1:0-42674 GCA_009830355.1 Cherax destructor | reverse complement strand
TCCCATGCGTGTCGAATTTTTCACAAAAGGGCCCAAGGGGCCTATTTCCCCTTTCCCTCCTGTATACATTACTAAATTAAAAAAGAAAAATTTTTTTCTTTTTCTTTGGGCCACCCCCCCTTGGGGGGAGGTCCAATTTGTTAAAAGAAGAAAGATCTACCTCTTTCGCAACAGCAGGTTCCTTGTTTTCCCTTTTTTTCTTAACGATGGAAGTGATGGTTGAATAGAGCTTCCCATACATTTTGGGAAAAGTAAAGACATGCCTCCACTTTCATTTTTTGAAATGATTTCTTTTTTAATTTTATTTTTCCTAACCATTTTTCCCAAAAGGGGGCTGGCACTGGGGAGCTTTCGGGCTCATGGTGGCTTTTGAGTTGCAAGCACAAAAAAAAAGGGAATATTATAAATGTATCTTATGAAGGGAAAGGGATGGTCCCCTCGCCGGAAGGGTCAAAAAGACTTGGGGTGTTTTGGGGGCCCCTTTTTGGTCCCTTAAGGATGCTAGGGGGGCCCCCCCGGATGCCTTCTGTACAACCAAAGAATTGGAGGAAAGTCACGAAACGCGAGGCTTATTTTGAAAAAAAAAAAGTTCCCAAAACGGGGGAATTCAAAAAAATGCGGGACTCACAAACTCAGGGTCCACTGTATAAGGGAATGGATAAAAATGAAAAAAACCCACAGTATAAAAAAAAAATATTCAACAATTATTTTTAAAGTTACTTAAAAACAAACCTCTTAGTTTCTTTCTTTTCTTTATACTGCAAGTCATCTTCCTCTTCATCATTTTATTTTTCCATTTTCCCATTCCTTTTCCCCATATTCATTTTTTCTTATCAATGGGGCAACCCCCCTTTTTTAAAATGCCTTCTTAAGATCATTTTAGCTTTTTGGACTGAGAGCATCCAAGGAAATTTTCCGGCACCTGCATTATAATGTCTTTTTATATTAGTGCTAATTTTAAAATTTTTTAAAAAAAGGGTTTTTTAATCATAAAAAAGTTCAACATTAGTCCAATAATTTTAAAAAAATTTTTTTTTTTTGGGCAAATTTCAGCCACTTGAAGTAAACACCTTTTGCTGGGTTCTTTTAAAAAACCCAGTAAAAAAAAGGAATGATGATAAGTAACACTACTGGAAAAAAAGGGGGACAAGAAAAAGGGATTATTTGTATCATTTTTATTGAAAAAAAAGAAACTAAAAAGAGCCATACAGTTTTTGGGGGGACAAAAAAAACCCAGGTTTTTTCGGGAAAAAGTGTAGCTATATTTTTGAATAAAAACCATTTCCAAAAAAAAAATAAATTTCCCCAAATTAGGAAATTATAATTTTTATTTTCAATTGTAATATAACAATTGGGAAAAAATTTAAAATAATGATAAAAACACTGAAAAAAAAAAATTTTGAAAGCAAAGGGGGAAATTAAAAAATAAAAAAGAGGGGGTTTTCTGTGGTGGCAAACCAGAGGCAAGCCATTCTCAACATGGGGGAAGAAGATGTCCTGCACCAAGAAATGTAAAAAATTTTAAATTTTTGCAATCCCCTTTTTAAAAGGGGAAAATTTTATAAAAGTAAAATGAGATATAAGTAAAAACAAAAAACAAAAAAAGGGGAAGGGGTTTTTTAAAACATATTACAGTGGCCCCCGGGTTTTTAAAATCCCCGGAAATGAAAAAATTTTGTAAAAAAATTTTTTTAAATTCTTTTGGAAGTGTTTTTTTGGGGGTTAAATAAAAACCTTAGTAAAATTTTTTTCCTTTTAAAGGGGGTAAATTCTTTTGGAAGGGCACTTGAGCAGACTTCAGGGGGGTTTTTTTTCGAAACTCGGGGTCCCCCAAAATAACATAAAATGAAAAAAAAATAAACCCCAAAATTTTTAAAAAAAAAACCCATGAAATTTTCCTTTTAAATTTCTAGGATAATTGTTCATGCAATTTTTAGCTCTAGTAAAGGCTAAGTACTGTATCCCCTATGCCAGATATAAACAGACTCGTGCAACTACATGTGCCTGCTGCATACCAGAAGTGCCAAAAGTTTGAAAATTATGAAAGAAAAAAATTCATAAATTTGTGACTAACAACCATTTACTTTTCATCTCTTTACTGTCTCTTACTTTTACTGTACCTCTAGTGTGATGCTTCCAGTATGAGATTTTTTTAATTCAACTGTAAAATTAGAGATGAAGGAAATTTTGTGTATACATATGGCTTTTAAGATGTCATATGTGGATTGGAAAATAAAGAATCAAATACAAAGTGGGAGTGGTTACAGCTGTTTTTTGCTGATAACACTGCTTTTGGGAGCATCTGAAGAAAAGTTGCAAAGGTTGATGGATGAATTTGGGAGGGTATATAATAGTGAGGCTCAGGTTAGGTGTGTAGGGAGAGAGAGGGAGATTACTCCCGGTAAAGTAGGTCTTAGACAGGATGTAATGTCACCATGGTTGTTTAATATATTATATTTATAGATGGGGTTGTAAAGAAGTAAATGCTAGGGTGTTGGGGAGAGGGGTGGGATTAAATTATGGAGAATTAAATGCAAAATGGGAGTTGACACAGTTACTTTTTGCTGATGATACTGTGCTTATGGGAGATTCTAAAGAAAGTTGCAAAGGTTAGTGGACGAGTTTGGGAGAGTGTGTAAAGGTAGAAAGTTAAAAGTGAACATAGATAAGAGTAAGGTGATGAGGGTATCAAACGATGAAATAAAGAAAATTGGATATCACATTGGAGAGAGGAATTATGGAAGAGGTAAATGTTTTCAGATATTTGGGAGTTGATGTCATGGATGGGCTTATGGGAAGGATGAGGTTAACCATAGAATTGATGAAGGAAAAGGGGAGTGGTGCATTGAGGTATCTGTGGAGACAAAAACGTTGTCCATGGAGGCAAAGAAGGAATGTACGAAAGTATAGTGGTACCAACACTCTTATATGGGTGTGAGGCATGGGTTGCAAATGCTGCAGCGAGGAGGAGGCTGGAGGCAGTGGAGATGTCCTGTCTAAGGGCAATGTGTGGTGTAAATATTATGCAGAAAATTCGAATGTGGAAATTAGGGAGAAGGTGGAGTACAAAGCATTTTATTTAGAGGGCTGAAGAGGGGTTGTTGAGGTGGTTTGGTCATTTAGAGAGAATGGATAAAAGTAGAATGACTTGGAGAGCGTATAAATCTGTAGGGGAAGGAAGGCGGGTAGGGGTCGCCCTAGAAAAGGTTGGAAGGAAGGGGTAAAGGTTGTTTTGTGGGCTGTGGGCTTGGACTTCCAGCAAGCATGTGTGAGCGTGCTGATAGGAGGAATGGAGACAAATGGTTTTTGGGACATGACGATCTGTTGGAGTGTGAGCAGGGTAACATTTTGTGAAGGGATTTAGGAAACCAGTTAATTGATTTAGTTGGACTTGAGTCCTGGAAATGGGAAGCAATAATGCCTGCACTTTAAAGGAGGGGTCTGAGATAGTGACAGCTGAATGAGGACTTTTTCAGCTGTCGTATCTGAGCTCCTCCTGCAAAGACAGAGGATTATGTATGAGTGTGGTGAGTGTTGAATGATGATGAAAGAGTTTTTCTTTGGGGATTTTCTTTCTTTTGGGTCACCCTGCCTCGGTGGAGACGGCCGACTTGTTGAAAAAAAAAAAAATATAATAGAAGTAAATTAAAATGAAATATAGGAGAGCAGGTGATGAGGGTAACAAAGCATAGGTAATTAAATATTGGATATCAGATTAAGGGAGGAGGAAGTGAAAGTGTTGAGATATTTGGGAGGGACTTATGAATCATAGAATTAAGAGGGGAAGAAAGGCGAGGTAAAGGAGGCATCTGTGGAGACAAAGAACGTTATCCAGAAGTAAAAAGTGAGAGATAGTGGCACCAACGCCCTTATAAGGGTGTGAAGCATAGGTTGTGAATGTTGCAGTGAGGGAGAGGCTGGAGGCAGTGGAGACAAGTTGTGTCTGGAGGGCAATGTGTAGTGTGAATACTATGCAGAAAATTTGTAGCTTGGAGATAAGGAGGTGGAGTTGCTAAGAGTATTATCCAAAGGTTGAAGCGGTTTGGACATTTAGAGAGGATGGAATAAAATAGGATGACTTGAGGGTGTATAAATCTGTAGTGGAGGAAAGGCTGTAGGGTCATCTTAGGAAAGGTTGGAGGGAGTGTGCAAAGAGGCTTAGTGTGTACAGTGGGCTTAGACATCCAGCAAGCGCATGAGAGCATGTTAGATAGAGTGAGAGGAAGCAAGTGGTTTTTATGATCTGACTGCTGTTGGGAGTGTGAGCAAGGTAACAAAGGGATTCAGGGAACCGGTTAGCTGGACTTCTGAGTCTTGGAGGGGTGGGGATATTGACAGTTTTGAACTGTAGTATTGGCATGCCTTTGGCAAGACAGTGATGGTGAAAGTGTTTCTGCCTTTTTTTTTTTTTTTTTGGGGTCAACCTACCATTCTCCCCTCACTGGCATTTCCACTCTCCCACCCACCCACACCCTCCCTACACCCTCTCCTCTCTCTTCCCTCTACCTTCTATACTTTCCTTCCTCCCTTCCACCCCCCCTTCCCTCTAGCCCCTTCCCACTCTTCACCCTCCATCACTCTCCCTTGCCCCTCCTCTCCCCTCACAACTACCCCCACCCACCCACACCCTCCCACACTTTCTCTCTCCTCTCCCTAATCCCTCCCTCTCTCTCTCTCTCTCTCCTCCTCTCCCTAACTCCCTCCCTCTCTCTCTCTCCTAACTCCTCTCTCCCTAACCCTCCCTCCCTCCCTCCCTCTCTCTATCCCTAACTCCCTCCCTCTTTCTCTCTCCCTAACTTCCTCCATATCGCCCCCTTTCCTTCTCTCGCTTTTTCCCCTCTACCTTTCTCTTCCTCTCCCTGTCCCTCCATCTCCCACTCTTTTCCTTCCTCCCTTTCACCCCTTTTTCCTCTAGCCCCTTCCCACTCTTCTCCACCCCCATACCTCTCCCCTGGCCTCCCTTCATCACTTCCCTGGCCCTCCTCTTCCCCTTACAACCCACCCACTCCACACCGCCATAATCTCTCTCTCTTAATCTCTTTTTCTCCCTCTCTCCTCTTTTTTGCTCCTCCTTCTCTACTTCTTCCTCCCTTTTTTATTCCCTCTTTTCTTGTCCTCCTTCCTTCCAACCCTTTTACCTCTAGCCCCTTCCCCTTTTCATCCACCCTTCCATCACTCTCCCTGTTCCTTCCCCTTAAACCCTACAATTCCCCAAACACACACACAACTACAGCTAACAATGGTGTCTCAGAGGGGAACTTGAAGGCCCAGGGGACCAGAGGAGAATGGCTCTGGTAGAGAAGAATGGATGGAGGAGCAATGCAAAAGGATGGGACAAGAGTGGAGAGTAAACTAGGTGAGGTCTCTGCAAAATGGAAAAAAGGATGGAGGCAGAGCTTTGTGCGAAATTTGGGAAGGGAGGTTGGAGGAGGAGGAGGAGGAGAAGAAGAAATGGGAGTCAAGTTGAAGCTGCAGTAGCCAGGATAAGGGCCCTAGTATGTGAGGTAAATAGGCTGAAGCGAGTGTTATGTTATTTTCCCTTTACTTTATCATCAAGGTTCTCCTACATGTACTAGTGTGGATGTAGTAATAACAGTAACAGTAAGGTCTTATAGTTTAGGTTGATACTTACACTCATGATTCTCTGCTGCATCTGAAAACCTTCACCAGTCCTCCCCACCGGGTTATTTAAACCACACATATATATAAAAATAATGTATTCAGGGATATACATATATACAGGTCTTACAATCATAATAACACCATCCCCCCAGGCATCTCCAAACCACATGGCCCACCTGCCAATATTAACTCTCTTTTCCTCAACATCACTCCTAACCTCAGTGTCTTGACACACTGTAACTCATAGGTTATGATGGCTGCTTCAATTTAAAACATATCTCTCTTACCTCTGGCACACCATTCTGCCCAGAAATATATCAACAAAGCCCACCAGTTCTACCTTGCAGCCATCTTGAAAACAAGTGAGGCAGAAAGAGGGAGGAGCTTCTCCCACTTCAAAACACACAAAAAACAAAAGACTGTCGTCTTGCAAAATCTACATGCACCCACAATACATCTTATTTACTTACAATGAGACATGCAACTTTATAAACTACTTATTTCAATGTGTGTACAGTGGACCCTCGGTTTTCATTGAAAATTCTTTCCAGAATGCTGTTTGAGTGCCGTTACCAAACAAATTTGTTCCCATAAGGACAATTGTAAATTAGATTAGTCATTTCAGACCCCCCAAAAGTACACTTACAAAAGCACTTACGAAAATACACTTACATAATTGTTCGAGTTTGGAGGTGCACGAAAACCGAGGGTCCACTGTATTTTATAACTTATTATATTGAGAAAATCAGGCTTGATTAGCTTCTACTTGGTTTTAAGGGTGGCCTGCCCTCAAACTCTCATTAAGCAAAAATTGTGATCAATTCAATATAATTAGGAATTCATGAATAATTGCCACCTAAATACATCAATACATGTTGGGTCCTATAGCCCCATAACACCCCCACCTCCAGACGAAGTCTCACAAAAGCTAGCCGTGTCCTTCAGGATACGGCTAGTAAAAAAAAGTATCTTAGCCTGAAGGTGGTAGCAACACTACTAGAAGTTTTACATATTACCCAGCACCATAATTACTCTTCACTTTACTGTTATTTACAACAAGGTGACATACGACATGGCAATCTACAAATATTCATGGTTCCTCTGAACCTTCCCAGATTATATATGCAATTCCGCTCCATACCATACATCATACAAAACCCGTGAATGGAACAATACTAGAACAGATTGCAGAGGTTTTTAGAAAAACAGTTCAACCATATCCACATATTGAAAGGTGTAACCAATAACTACTTTAATGGTTACTAAACATAGCACATTTTTACAATGCAAGGACTACACACAATGCCCACTGTGAAAGCCAGCACCGACAGTCCTGTGCCTCCGCTGCGGTAATCCAGCAGGCAACTGGTACTCCAGGAGATGAGAGTAGAGCCAAACCCAGAGCAGTCAGGTATACACCAGGCGGAAACTTCACAAAAACATGTCAAGGTGTCTCTCACGTGGTGGCCGAACCAAACAGTGAGACTTACCAGTCAACACTCCAAGATCCTTAAAATAGTCAGGCCCTTTTAAGCCCATCATCCGAGGTCCCACTCCACACATCCTCCAACCTTATAAGGAGGAAACTGCCACAGTACATGGAGGGGATCCACGGGACCACACAGGCAAATCCGTTGGACCGTTTCGTACTTAGAGCACACCAAGACACAAATATACAACATACCTTCCTGAACTTCTCATGTCACCAAAGGTTGTCAACCTCTGCCTCAACTCACAAATACAGATTCACTGACTCCCTTCATCTTTTGGCTCCGACTCATCTCCTTCACAGTCGGATGCTGGTAGGGAGCACTCAGGCCCGCCAGGAGTTTACCACTGCAAAAACAACAAGGTCAGCACAAGACAAATACTATGTACAAAGCATGCACCATGTATCTACATGAAACATCTAGAGAGAGCATCAGCAACCACATTCTCTGAGCCTTTTATGTATTTAACTTCCAAATTAAAAGGCTGTAGGAACAAAGCCCATCTTAAGAGTCTTTGGTTGTGATTTCTCATTCTCTGCAAAAACCTCAGAGGATTATGGTCACTATACACTACTACAGGATGTGGGGAAGCACTGAGATAAACCTCGAATTTTTGTACGACCAACACCAAGGCTAAGGGGAGGGGTAACCAATTATTATTTTTTTTTCTTTTTGTCCGATTTCGTTCATTTTTTTTTTTTTGCACATGAAGACGTGTGTATGGACCTTATTCTCTGTGAGTTTCAATGAGATAGCCCTAAAAACAAAAGAAAAAAATATTTATTGAAAATTTCATTTAAAAATTACCTCTGCCTAAATGACACAACGAAAGGTGGATTTGAGACTTGGTACGTATATAACAATGCTAATGCAATTTTCTCACAGAAGGTATTCGTGTAATTATCTCTAGTTATTCTACAAAAAAATAAAGTTCCTCAGTTTTTGTTATATGCAAAATACCTTGCCCTTTACTCCCACTCAAATCCAAAAATATTTGGAATATTGCAAATTCCTTCTGTCACACTGTAAAACTATCATTGTTTTATGATTCCTGTCAATATTATTGTATTTACTTCAATAATAAATGGTGGAGTTCATCAAATAAGTCAATAACTTACTTCCGAGATAGCGCAAAACGTCTCTGGTCTCGGAAATATTTTTTTTTCCACGAAAATCGCGGCTGTTTTAGTGTTTACTGGTGATCTAGTGTTGTTAGCCCCTCCAAAACACCGTTTTCTCTTACTAAAATGTTACTCAGTGTCATAGAAGACGATATAGATGGAAGGGAAGTACAGTTTCGTAAGGTTCTTATTTCATAAAAATCGTGTTTCGTAAGCTTTTTTTTATTTCGAGAATCGTAAACTGGCTCGTGTTTCGTAACGTATTAGACCTGTCCGCCTGCTCTGTGCCTGCTCAGGACGCAGGATGCCCACCAGTGAAGCATTGTTTACCATTGAGAGAACATTACCCAGCGTGCTCTTTCAAACATTCACAATACATTTGGTGTCTTTTTTGGTGGTTTAGTGATTGTCACTGTGAAATAAGTCACCATGGGTCCAAAGAAGCTTCACAAGTCGATAAAGGCTATAGCACCAGCAAGTGATAAAGTGTAGCAATGGAAATAAGTCACTTGACTTTTTGGGTTATCCTAGGTTTTCTACACATATGCTGCTATGTATGATAATCTATGTATAACTGGATTTGTGTATACCTGAATAAACTTATTTAAGTAAGTTAAGCAATTAATCGATAGAAAATGACGACATATAAACATGATATATACACTAGAACTAATAAAATAGGCCATAATATTGCGACTATTTCGAGATTATTGAAATAAAATTACAGTGGTCCTCGGTTTCGCGAAAATTCGTTCCAGAATGCTGTTCAAGTGCCATTACCGAACAATTTACTTCCTTAAGAAATAATGTCACGTAGGTTAGTCTATTTCAGACCCCCAAAATACACTTGCAACATCACTTACAAAAATACACTTACATAAATGTTCGAGTTTGGAGATGCACGAAAACCAAGGGACCACTGTATATTGAAATAACCCATCTGGAGTGAGGGTATCTGATAACCCATCTGGAGTGAGGGGTATCTGATAATACCCTTTAACCCTTAAACGGTCCACACGTATATTTACGTTAGCTCTCCCAGTGCCCCAAATCTTTGAATTTTTTTATGAAATAAAGAGAAAATTTTTAAGTGTTATAGGAAAAAAAAAAAAAGAATTTGGGTCAGTAGTTACCAAGATATGAGGCGGAGAAGTTGGCACTGGATGCTCACCTGACAGCAACAGGAGTCCTGCCGCTTGCAGAATCGTGCCGATATACCTTTTTCACTTTTTTTATTATTTTATATATAATTATAACATAATTTTTATGTTCTCATAATCACAGTTTATAGTAGTTCTTGTGATTTTATAGCCAATCTGTGTTCTGGCACTAATATTAGGTACTGAAATTGTACTCAAATAATAATAATAATGATAGTGCATAAAATAATAATAATGATAGTGAATAATAATTTTTTTTTTTTTATTAACACATCGGCCGATTCCCACCAAGGCAGGGTGGCCCGAAAAAGAAAAACCTTCATCATCATTCACTCCATCACTGTCTTGCCAGAGGGGGGCTTTACACTACAGTTATAAAACTGCAACATTAACACCCCTCCTTCAGAGTGCAGACACTGCACTTCCCATCTCCAGGACTCAAGTCCGGCCTGCCGGTTTCCCTGAATCCCTTCATAAATGTTACCCTGCTCACACTACAACAGCACGTGAAGTATTAAAAACCACCTGTCTCCATTCACTCCTATCAAACACGCTCACACATGCCTGCTGGAAGTCCAAGCCCCTCGCACACAAAACTTCCTTTACCCCCTCCCTCCAACCTTTCCTAGGCCGACCCATACCCCGCCTTCCTCCACTACAGATTTATACACTCGAGTTATTCTGTCTCGTTCCATTCTCTCTACATGTCCGAACCACTTCAACAACCCCTCCTCAGCTCTCTGGATAATAGTTTTGGTAATCCCGCACCTCCTCCTAATTTCCAAACTCCGAATTCTCTGCATTATATTCACACAACACATTGACCTCAGACATGACATCTCCACTGCCTCCAGCCTTCTCGTTGCAACATTCATCACCCATGCTTCACACCCATATAAGAGTGTTGGTATAACTATACTCTCATACATTCCTTCTTTACTTCCAGGGACAAAGTTCTTTGTCTCCACAGACTCGAAGTGCTCCACTCACCCTTTTTCCCTCATCAATTCTATGATTCACCTCATCCTTCATAGACCCATCTGCTGACATGTCCACTCCCAAATATCTGAATACATTCACCTCCTCCATACTCTCTCCCTCCAATCTGATATCCAATCTTTCGTCACCTAATCTTTTGTTATCCTCATCACCTTACTCTTTCCTATATTCACTTTCAATTTTCTTCTTTACACACCCTACCAAATTCATCCACCAACCTCTGCAACTTCTCTTCAGAATCTCCCAAAGCACAGTGTCATCAGCAAAAGCAACTGTGACAACTCCCACTTTGTATTTAATTCTTTATCTTTTAACCCCACACCTCTATAAATATATTGAACAACCACGGTGACATCACACATCCTTGTCTAAGGCCCACTTTTACTAGGAAATAGTCCCTTCCTCCTACACACTCTAACTTGAGCCTCACTATCCTTATAAAAACTCTTCACTGCTTTCAGTAACCTACCTCCTATTCCATACACCTGCAACATCTGCCACATTGCCCCCCTATCCACCCTATCATACGCCTTTTCCAAATCCATAAATGCCACAAAAACCTCTTTACCCTTATCCAAATACTGTTCACCTATATGTTTCACTGTAAACACTTGGTCTACACACCCCCTACCTTTCCTAAAGCCCCCTTGTTCATCTGCTATCCTGCTTTCTGTCTTACTCCTAATTCTTTCAATAATAACTCTACCATACACTTTAATAATAATAATAATATAATAATAATAATTTTTATTTCAATGCATGTTACAAGTGTACAATGTTATTGGTAGTTACAAATATAATACAATTATAAAACTGTAATGCAAGGAGAGCCACTGGCATGCCATGGCATTAGGGGCAGTTTATTCTAGAGACTTATTCACTAAGTACTTAATGCTAAAGAAATTGATTGAGTTTATTCTAGTTCTATATTATTTAAATTATTAAATGGTTATACATACTATTTAAAGACAATACAAGAGAAATTGGTTGAGTTTAATCTAGTTGTAGAATTTATTTCAAATTACAGTATGTTGATGCTATACTAGTATAATAACAATACTAGAAATAGTTTTTAGAGTTTCATCTAGGTATATATTTTATTTCAAATTAAGAAAATGATGATACTATAAGATTTTAAATGACAATATGATGATATGAGATTGCAACAAGTGTTAAGGAGGATGAACATATCAAAATGAGATCTTCTTAAGTAAAATTATTCCCCTATAATTTTTGCACTCTCTTTTGTCCCCTTTGCCTTTATACAAAGGAACAATACACGCTCTCTGCCAATCCCTAGGTACCTTACCCTCTTCCATACATTTATTAAATAATAGCACTAACCACTCCAAAACTATATCCCCACCTGCTTTTAACATTTCTATCTTTATCCCATCAATCCCAGCTGCCTTACCCCCTTTCATTCTACCCACTGCCTCACGAACTTCCCCCACACTCACAACTGGCTCTTCCACACTCCTACAAGATGTTATTCCTCCTTGCCATATACACGAAATCACAGCTTCCCTGTCTTCATCAACATTTAACAACTCCTCAAAATATTCCTCCATCTTCCCGATACAGTGGTACCCGACTTACGATATTAATCCGTCAGAGAGGGCATATTTTAAGGCGAAACAATCGTTAAACGAATCAATTTTCCCCATAAGAAATAATGGAAATAAATTTAATCCGTCCAAGACTTCCAAAAGTAGTTAAATAAAATATTTTTTAGAACTTTTGGACATTAAATAATAAATAATTTAATAAAGAATACATAAATACACATGCAAATATTGTACAATAACATGTCACTTACATTTATTGAAGAGTTGTTGATGTGTGGAGGACGGGAGGAGGGAGAAGGTGGAGTAGTATGCTAGTGTTTGGAAGGGGAATCCTTCCATTAACACTGCAGGTGGTAAGTTCTTTTCTGGGGTTACTTCCCTTTTTCTTTGAATGCCACTAGGACCACCTTGAGAGTCACTAGACCTCTTTCTAACAACAAATTTGTCCAGGGAGCTCTGTGTCTGGCGATTCTTTAACACATCCCTGAAATGACACACCACTGTGTCATTGTACAGGTTGCCAGCACGGCCTGCAACAGCATGGTTAGGGTGATATTCATCCATAAATGCTTGCACATCACTCCATTTGGCACAGATCTCCTAATCCTTGAAGAAGGCACATTCTTCCATTTTTGTTCCACCTCCTCCTCCTCCTCTGAACCATTGTCCTGACCTCTGCTCTCTTGTTCCAGTTGCTGTTGAAGCTCTTGCAGATCTTCAGTGGTTAGCTCTTCCTTGTGCTCCTCCACCAACTGTTCCACATCCTCACCACTCACCTCTAACCCCAAAGACTTGCCCAATTCCACAATTTCTTCCAAAACAGGCTCAGGCTCAGGCTCAGGGTTCTGAGGCTCAGCCCCAAAACCTTCAAAATCCCTCTCTAGGACACAGTCTGGCCACAATTTTCTCCAGGCAGAGTTCAAAGTCCTGGTAGTCACTCCTCCCAAGCCTTACCTATAAGGTGTACACAATGCAGCATATGGAAATGTTTTTCCAAAATTCTCTTAGGGTTATGTTCATGTCTGTGGTCACATCAAAGCACTTTTGAAACATTGCTTTGGTATAGAGTTTTTAAAGTTGGAAATGACCTGCTGGTCCATGGGCTGGAGGAGAGGAGTGGTATTAGGGGGCAAGAACTTCACTTTGATGAATTTAAACTCCTCCACAATTTTCTCTACCAAGTTTGGAGGATGACAAGGAGCATTGTCCATTATCAGGAGGCACTTAAGTGGCAAATTATTGTCCAATAGATATTTCTTCACACTGGGGCCAAACACTTCATTGAACCAATCTAAGAAAATGTCCTTTGTGACCCAAGCCTTTTGTTAGACTTCCACATCACACACAAGTTAGACTTGCTGACACCGCATCTGCCAAACACTCGGGGATTTTCAAAAAGATACACCAGTAAAGGCTTCACTTTGCAATCACCACTGGCATTGGCACAAAGCATCAAAGTTAGCCTGTCTTTCATAGGCTTATGTCCTGGCTGTGCCTTTTCCTCCTGAGTAATGTAGGTCCTGTTGGGCATTTTCTTCCAAAACAGGCCTGTTTCATCACAATTAAACACTTGTTGGGGGAGGAATTGTTCAGCCTCTAGGTACTCCTGGAATTCAGGAACATATTTTTCAGCCGCACTTTTGTCAGAACTGGCTGCGTCACCATGCCTCACAACACTATGTATGCCACTTCGATTCTTAAATTTTTGAAACCAGCCTCTGCTGGCTTTAAATTCGCTCACTTCAGCACTCGTTGCAGGCATTTTCTTAAGGAGATCATCATGCAACTGCCTTGCACCTTTTGCAACAACAGCTTCCTTGATTTTACTTGAATATTTCTTATCCACAATGGTAGCGATGGTAGAATAGGGTTTACCATACAGCCTGGCCAGCTCACTGATACGCACTCCACTTTCATATTTTTCTATTATCTCCTTCTTCACTTCTATCGTACATATATTTCTGTTCCTCTTTGCCACAGGCTTACCACTAGGAGCTTTCCTTGGACCCATGGTAGCTTATTTAGCAGTTGCAAGCACTAAAAACAGTGGAATAATGACAATATACTGGTATGAATGCGTGGGTGTGGGTGGGTGGTCGCTCCGCTTGTAAACAAAGCACTGACGCCCCTGGAGTGCGCGCTCAGCTGGGCGCCAAGCGGACAGGTCCGGTACGAAAGTCTAAGGCAAAGCAAACATCGTAAGTCACAATCAAATTTCTTACGTTATAAATATCGGTTATCGAAAATAACGTAAGATGATAACATCGTAAGTCGGGGTTCCACTGTACCTCTAACTCCCCATTTAATAACTCTCCTCTCCTATTTTTAACTATCAAATCCATTTGTTCCCTAGGCTTCCTCAACTTATTAATCTCACTGAATAATAATGATGATAATAATAATACGTAGTAATAATAATAGTGAATAATAATAATAATAAAAGTTCCCTTGAAGCATCACTGCCTTATCTCATCTGATCTCCACTAATGATGACTGGTGACATTTTACAAAGGGTGAGCTGTAGTCTTATCTCTTCTTATCAGTCCAGTAATTACAGTGATGACAGTTGATGAGTTTACATTGCTTCCCTTTATTTGTTATGCAAACCTGTCTGTCTGTATCTGTCTGTCTGTGTGTCTGTCTGTCTGTCTTTCTGTCTGCCTGTGTGTCGTCTCCTTTCTGTCTGCTTTTCTCAGAGAGTAGCTCATGAACCAACTGGTATTATGCAGATCACAAGCACAGTATAACACTTTGTCTTGATTTTTTTAGTTATCCTAGGTAATTTACACTATGTATAATTGTATTTACGTATGTGTTCCTGTGAGATAGAGACAGATAGATACAGACAGACAGACAGAGATAGACAGCCAATCAGGTACCCAGCTGACCAGCCAGCTGCTGGCCAGCCAGGTGGCCAACCAGCTGCTTGCCAGCCAGGTGGCCAGGCAGGCAGGCAGCCAGCTGGCCTGCCAGCCTGCCGACATCACTTTCCACTTCAAATGGGAGTGTTAATATGACATGACATCAGTGAATCCTTGGTGTTTACTGCAGTGTTTGCTCTAGCTGGTGCTCAATTTACCTGGTGCTCCCACAAGTTACTAAGTGGTCCCAGATTTTTTTAATATGGCACACACCGAGTGTTAAGACCCATTCTATGCTCACCAGGCATCTCAGGCCAATCGTGCCAAATTTGGAGGCAGGAAAAATAAAACGTAAAAATACCTTTGGGGCAGTAGCAGTACTAACATAAATATACGTATGAACCGTTTAAGGGTTAAGTAAGTCCAGTTTGCTCACAAACTTTGCCCCTCCCACTGCATCAATCACATCACATCATCCATGCATGGCAAAGGATAACAGTCAGCCTTCGTTACTTCATTTACTCTGCGATAGTCAGTGCACATGCGCATTGATCCATCAGGTTTGGGAACCATCAGGCATGGAGATGCCCACTGACTCTCGCTAGGCATTATAAACTGGTTTTCAAGGAGGAATTTCACTTCTTTCTCCATGTGACGTTGTTTTGTTGGGTTCATACGGTAAGGAGCTTGCTTTATTGGAACAGCCTCCCCAACATCCACATCATGCGGGGGCAATTTACTTACTTTAGGAACATCCCCAAACAAAGTCGGAAATTTTTGGAGTAACTGAACCAAGTCACAAGATCCCTGTACACCGAGTCCCTTCATGTGTGCCAAGGGATTTTGCAAGATGGCTGAATTGCACAGCCTTACTTCTGTTGTTACAGGAAGTCTTTCAGTGACATCACACTCAACTTGAATGGCGGCAACTTCCGCCCTAGAATGGTACCATTTTAAACGGTTAATATGCATGATCCTTTCAGACTTGCGCCGGCCAGGCATCTTAACTACATAATTGGGCCCAGACCTGCCTGTGATAACAAAGGGTCCATCAAAACGTGCATCCAAGACATGTCCTGGAACTGGCTCCAAGGCTAACACGTCCTCTCCAACACTGAAGGAGCGAGGGGCTGCCCTTCGGTCATACCGCTGCTTCATTGACCTCTGGCTAGCCTGAGGGTTTTAAGGGTGGCCTGTCCTCAAACCCTCATTAAGCAAAAATTTTGATCAATTCAATATAATTAGGTATTCATGAATAATTGCCACCTAAATACAGTGGTACCTCGACTTACGATGCTATCATCTTACGTTATATTCGATAACCGATTTTATAACGTAAGAAATTTGAATGCGACATCCGATGATTGATTCGTCTTACGACTTTCATACCGGACCTGTCCGCTTGGCGCCCAGCTGAGCGCGCACTCCAGGGAGCGTCAGTGTGCTATTGTTTACAAGTGAGAGCGACCACCCACCCACACCCACGCATTCATACCAGTATATTGTCATTATTCCACTGTTTTTAGTGCTTGCAACTGCTAAATAAGCCACCATGGGCCCCAAGAAAGCTCCAAGAAAGTGCCAAGCCTGTGGTAAAGAATGTGCAGGGAGTGAAGCATTCATGCAGGGAGTGTAGCATTTATGCAGGGAGTGTAGCAGGCATGCAGGGAGTGTAGCAGGCATGCAGGGAGTGTAGCAAAGATGCAGAGAGTGTAGCAGGGATGCAGGGAGCATAGCAAGGATGCAGGGAGTGTAGCAAGGATGCAGGGAGTGTAGCAAGGATGCAGGGAGTGTAGCAAGGATGCAGGGAGTGTAGCAAGGATGCAGGGAGTGTAGCAAGGATGCAGGGAGTGTAGCAAGGATGCAGGGAGTGTAGCAAGGATGCAGGGAGTGTAGCAAGGATGCAGGGAGTGTAGCAGGGATGCAGGGAGTGTAGCAGGGATGCAGGGAGTGTAGGATGCAGGGAGTGGCAGGATGCAGGGAGCATAGCAAGGATGCAGGGAGTGTAGCAAGGATGCAGGGAGTGTAGCAAGGATGCAGGGAGTGTAGCAAGGATGCAGGGAGTGTAGCAAGGATGCAGGGAGTGTAGCAAGGATGCAGGAGTGTAGCAGGATGCAGGAGTGTAGCAAGGATGCAGGGAGTGTAGCAGGGATGCAGGGAGCATAGCAAGGATGCAGGGAGTGTAGCAAGGATGCAGGGATGTAGCAAGGATGCAGGGAGTGTAGCAAGGATGCAGGGAGTGTAGCAAGGATGCAGGGAGTGTAGCAAGGATGCAGGGAGTGTAGCAAGGATGCAGGGAGTGTAGTAGGCATGCAGGGAGTGTAGTAGGCATGCAGGGAGTGTAGTAGGCATGCAGGGAGTGTAGCATTCATGCAGGGAGTGTAGCATTCATGCAGGGAGTGTAGCATTCATGCAGGGAGTGTAGCATTCATGCAGGGAGTGTAGCATTCATGCAGGGAGTGTAGCATTCAAAGAAAAGGCCAGTAACCCCAGAAAAGAACTTGGTACCTGCAGTGTTAATGGAAGGGGATTCCCCTTCCAAACACTAGCATACTACTCCACCTTCTCCCCTCCTCCCGTCCTCCACACATCAACAACTCTTCAATAAATGTAAGTGACATGTTATTGTTCAATATTTGCATGCTTATTTAGATATTCTTTATTAAATTATTTATTATTTAATGTCCAAAAGTTCTAAAAAATATTTTATTTAACTACTTTTGGAAGTCTTGGACGGATTAAATTTATTTCCATTATTTCTTATGGGGAAAATTGATTCGTCTAACGATTGTTTCGTCTTAAGATATGCCCTCTCTGACGGATTAATATCGTAAGTCGAGGTACCACTGTACTACATCAATACATGTTGGGTCATATAGCCCCATAACAGCGAGTTACAGGGGTATGGACCATAGGGGACATAGTATCTGAAGCTGAGACACCCTCATTGAACAAGGAACCCAACGGGAAGGAAGGAGACAAACTACGCTAAGGCCCTATTAGTCCAAGAAGGGCCGAGGAATGATGGGGGAGAGCAGCTGGGAGCGGGGGTGGTGGTGGGAGAGGCACAACCAGGCCGCCAAGAGCTACAGGAAAACATTGGGGAGAGACGGAGGGAAAGGCAATGGGAGGCAGAGAGGGAGAAGTCAGTGTTTATTCACGGGCTTCAGGAGAGCGAATTAAGGACACAATGAAAGACGGCAGGAGGAAAGACAGGAGATTGAGAACGTCATTTGAGATTTTCAAAGCTATTTGCATACAAAACACTTTATGAATAAGTTTCTATCTTCTGTTTTATTTTCCTGCATTTTGCTTTGGTTGTTAACTACTGTTTTCTTGAAATACCATTGGACTAGAAGGCACAGCTCCATTACTCTGTAGAAAAGTTGTGGACTTGGATGAAAGTTTGTTGCATATGTAATTTGTTTAATATTGTACCATTGATGTATAAAGTAGATTTTACTCAGCTTGCTTGGTTATGAGAAACTACACTCACACAATTTAAGAGGAGGCATATGCCAAGTGTAATATTGTTAAATTATGTACTATTTCTACATACTGTTTAGAAAATGTTCAATAAACATCTTAATTTGTATTTGTTTTTACAGGAGATACTATAGGAAAAATCTTGGCAATAAGCAGCTTAACACCAATAGCCATTATTGTTGGCTTTATTACCCTAATTCTCTTCAGACGAGATTTACATACAGTAAGTGGATTTTGTGTTGCACTTTTATAGTGCACCGTGTTGTAGACTTTAGATCTTGATCTCTTGTGTTGAGGGCTGTATCAGGTACAGTCAAGCCTCTTTAATTGGAGTGCATGCAACTGAGGGAATTCTGGGTTACTTAATGAACGTTATTACTGTAAATAGTCTCCTGCTGAACCTTTCTCTGCCTCATGAATCCTTCACTATACACAGTATTTATTTGGTAAATTGCCCACCAGAACATTGCAAAGACACTACAGTGAATAAAACAAATACAGCAGCACAGTTTGTGGACATGAGCTCCAGTGAAGTGAAATACAGTTCTCTCTTATCTCTCACTGTAAATGAAATTAACTTTTACTTCTAAAAATTTAATTTATTGTACAAATAGAAGATTGTATATGTGATAGTGTCCATTAGACAGCAACATGTGCAGTAGACTATACGTATTCAAATTCAAATTTTTATTTCTTTGCTAAGTTTATGTGTGACTGATATGTTATAAATAGTCTATTTCCATGCATAGTTTACAATGTGTAATTATAATATTGATTTGCAAGTGCAAAGAAAGCCACTATCATGCCAGGGCATATCGGGCAGACTAAACCTAATGCTTTACAGACTACTTAATACTAGATACAGTGGACCCCGCAATCGGCGGTCTGATCTTCGTCCGCTCAATTTTGATCGCTTTGGCAAATTTTCCCCGATTATTGGCCGTTCCCGGTAGTCGGCCCACTTGAACCTTCCGCCTGCCCGCACTTGGCCCTGCAGCGCAGCATCGGAGACCAGTCTAGTGTTATTTACCTTGAGTGAATATTACCCAGCGCGCTCATTCAAACATTTCACAAAAAATTTATTGTTTATTGGTGGTTAAGTGATTATCACTGTGAAATAAGTCATCATGAGTCCAAAGAAGATTCCTAGTGGCACCCCTGTGGTAAAGAAAGTGAGGAACACCATCAAACTGAAGGAGATAGTAGAAAAATATGAGGAGGAGGAAGATAGACTGGAGGTGCCTTCTTCAGAGATTAAGGAAATTTGTTCAATGTGGAATGAAGTGCAAAGTTTCGTTGAAAATAAAAATGGAATTCATGTGTAATGCCTGGAAATATAAATAATAAACAGAGGAAATGTTATTTTAGTGCCAGAAATGTCTGCATTGTTTATTCTGGACCCTATTTTGAAACTGGAATATTTTGAACTCTGTGTGAAATGGGCCAAATTACAAATTTCTGATCACTTTATTGGGTAGTTAAAACAGTTGATTGGGCAGTTTCTTGTGCTCAATCGATAAATTAGAAGTGATACTAGCGAAATAACTAAGAATTTGGTCGACTGGAATAATGTAATTGGCCTAAAATAGGAGTCAAAGTGGACAAAATTGCCACTGTGTAAATATTGCTGATGCAGCAATTCTTGGACCCTGTGGACAAGCCATAAAACTACAGGATGGACCCTCAAAGGGTTGAAATGTTTGAAAATAGAGAGGAATTTTCATGGTGCATTATCTGCTTACAAGCAAATCTAAGATGAATAGGCTGTAACATCTAGGTTTGTGTAAGTACATTATATGACATTTGCATTATGACAAAATTATATAATGACGCATTTCTCAGAACATATCCCCGTCATTAAGCAACATACGACTGTACTTGCAATTTACTCCCTGTAGCAAAGAAGAGAATGATACCTTATAATATACAGCAATATCTGAAAGATTTTGTAGGGCCAGTTCCCAAATCTATGCAACCAAAAAAACTTACTGGAGTGTGAGAGCAATGTAAAATAAACCCAGTGAAAAGCAGAGATGTGATAAGTACAACAAAGCCACCATTAGCAGCAGCCAGTTGAACATGTATAAGACAGAAAAGCCTGGCCCTAGGCCAAGTTCAAGGGTAGAAAACTTAACACAGGTTACAGGTATATAGATAGTAGTGGTCTCGAGCCCACTGTCTGGTGGCATTGTCTCCAGACAGTGGTCTTGAGACCACTATCTGGGGGCAGTGTCTCCAGACAGTGGTCTTGAGCCCATTATCTGGGGGCAGTGTCTCCAGACAGTGGTCTTGAGCCCACTATCTGGGGGCAGTGTCTCCAGACAGTGGTCTGGAGCCCACTATCTGGGGGCAGTGTCTCCAGACAGTGGTCTCGAGCCCACTATCTGGGGGCAGTGTCTCCAGACAGTGGTCTTGAGCCTACTATCTGGGGGCAGTGTCTCCAGACAGTGGTCTTGAGCCCACTATCTGGGGGCAGTGTCTCCAGACAGTGGTCTTGAGCCCACTATCTGGGGGCAGTGTCTCCAGACAGTGGTCTTGAGCCTACTATCTGGGGCAGTGTCTCCAGACAGTGGTCTTGAGCCTACTATCTGGGGCAGTGTCTCCAGACAGTGGTCTTGAGCCTACTATCTGGGGGCAGTGTCTCCAGACAGTGGTCTTGAGCCCACTATCTGGGGGCAGTGTCTCCAGACAGTGGTCTTGAGCCCACTATCTGGGGGCAGTCTCTCCAGACAGTGGTCTGGCATATCTGGCGGTCCAGACAGCGAGCCCTATCTGGGGCAGTGTCTCCAGACAGTGGTCTCGAGCCCACTATCTGGGGGCAGTGTCTCCAGACAGTGGTCTTGAGCCCACTATCTGGGGGCAGTGTCTCCAGACAGTGGTCTTGAGCCCACTATCTGGGGGCAGTGTCTCCAGACAGTGGTCTTGAGCCCACTATCTGGGGGCAGTGTCTCCAGACAGTGGTCTTGAGCCTACTATCTGGGGGCAGTGTCTCCAGACAGTGGTCTTGAGCCCACTATCTGGGGGCAGTGTCTCCAGACAGTGGTCTTGAGCCCACTATCTGGGGGCAGTCTCTCCAGACAGTGGTCTTGAGCCCACTATCTGGGGGCAGTGTCTCCAGACAGTGGTCTTGAGCCCACTATCTGGGGGCATTGTCTCCAGTGTGTTTAGATTATTGTTTTAAGACATTATAATACAGTGAATGTTTAGATTATTGTTTTGAAACATTATAATACAGTGAATGTTTAGATTATTCCTGAACAATTTTTTTTCCCAGATAATGTTTTTTATCGGGTCTCTATTAAATGAAGGACTAAACTTGGTGCTGAAAAGTGTCATTGCTGAGCCTCGGCCTGTACTGCGAAGTGGACTCTACACAGAATATGGCATGCCCTCCTCTCATTCACAAATGATGTGGTTTTTTGCCGTGTATTCCATACTCTTCTTGATTTTCAGGTGAGATCACATTTTTACAAATTATTATGCTCTAGTGTTAAGGAAATTTCTCCATTGTTTTAATGTGTATCATGTAGTAAAGTATGGCAAAATCTCAATTTAATGGACTTCAATAGTGGCAAAAAACCAATAGGTCATTTGATTCAAACATGGTGGACAAAGTCTGTTCATTTTACGTGTCCATTATGGTTATAATCATGGTATAATAATCTCATCTGTCCAATACAGTCACTATTACTGGCCATTGGCTGCCCAATATTAGTCCATTAAATTGACATTTCTTCATCACAAAACATTACTCACATTCAATACCTATACAAAAGGCTAATATTGTATATATTTTTTTAATTGAAACAACGGAAAAATTAAAAAAAATATGTAGATATTGGAGCCATTTATGTCTTACACAGTAAAGAATTTTATTTTATATATAAGTATATATATTAACACATCAGCAATTTCCCACCAAGCCAGGGTGGCCCGAAAAAGAAAAACTTTATCATCATTCACTCCATCACTGTCTTGCCAGAAGCATGTCTACACTACAGTTATAAAACTGCAACATTAACACCCCTCCTTCAGAGTGCAGACACTGTACTTCCCATCTCCAGGACTCAAGTCCGGCCTGCTGGTTTCCCTGAATCCCTTTATAAATGTTACCTTGCTTACCCTCCAACAGTACATCAAGTCCTAAAAACCATTTGTCTCCATTTGTTCCCATCTAACACGCTCACGCATGCTTGCTGGATGTCCAAGCCCCTCGCACACAAAACCTCCTTTACCATCTCCCTCCAACCTTTCCTAGGCCGACCCCTACCCCGCCTTCCCTCCACTACAGATTTATACACTCGAAGTCATTCTATTTCATTGCATCCTCTCTACATGTCCAAACCATCTCAGTAACCCCTCCTCAGCTCTCTTGATAATAGTTTTGGTAATCCCGCACCTCCTCCTAATCTCCAAACTACAGATTCTCTGCATTATATTCACACCACACATTGCCCTCAGACATGACATCTCTACTGCCTCCAGCCTTCTCCTTGTTGCAACATTCACCACCCATGCCTCACACCCATATAAAAATGTTGGACAGCATGGGTTTAGAGCAGGCCGCTCCTGTCTGTCCCAACTACTGGACCACTACGACAAGGTCCTGGATGCTCTAGAAGATAAACAGAATGCAGATGTTATATACACAGATTTTGCAAAAGCCTTTGACAAGTGTGACCATGGTGTAATAGCACACAAAATGCGTGATAAAGGAATAACAGGAAAAGTTGGTAGATGGATCTATAATTTCCTAACATGTAGAACACAAAGAGTAGTAGTCAACAGAGTAAAGTCTGAGGCAGCTACTGTGAAAAGCTCTGTTCCACAAGGCACAGTACTTGCTCCCATCCTATTCCTCATCCTCATATCATCCATTGACAGGGATATAAGCCACAGTGCTGTGTCTTCCTTTGCAGATGACACCCGAATCTGTATGACAGTGTCCACCGTTGAAGACACTGCAAGACTCCAAGCAGACATAAACCAAATCTTTAAATGGGCTGCAGAAAACAATATGAAGTTCAATGATGAGAAATTTCAATTACTCAGATATGGAAAACGTGAAGAAATTAAAATCTCATCGGAGTACAAAACTAATTGCAACCACACAATAGAGCGAAAAACTAATGTCAAAGACCTGGGAGTGATCATGTCAGAGGATCTCACCTTCAAGGACCATAACAAAGTAGCAATTGCATCTGCTCGAAAAATGACAGGATGGATAATGAGAACCTTCAAAACCAGGGATGCCAAGCCCATGTTGACACTTTACAGATCGCTTGTTCTATCTAGGCTGGAATATTGCTGCACACTAACTGCACCTTTCAAGGCGGGTGAAATTGCTGACCTTGAAAATGTGCAGAGAACCTTCACCGCACGCATAAGTGCGAAAAACCACCTCAACTACTGGGAATGCTTGAAGTTCCTAAACCTGTACTCTCTAGAACGCAGGCGGAAGAGATACATTATTATATACACATGGAAAATTCTCGAGGGCTTAGTACCAAACTTGCACACAAAAATCACTCCCTACGAAAGCAAAAGACTCGGCAGGCGATGTAACATCCCCCCAATGAAAAGCAGGGGTGCCACTAGCACGTTGAGGGACAACACAGTAAGTGTCAGGGACCCAAGATTGTTCAACTGCCTCCCAGCATACATCAGGGAGATTACCATCAAACCCCTGGCTGTCTTCAAGCAGGCACTGGACAGACACCTAAAGTCGGTACCTGACCAGCCAGGCTGTGGTTCGTACGTTGGACTGCGTGCGGCCAGCAGTAACTGCCTGGTTGATCAGGCTCTGGTCCAACAGGAGGCCTGGTCACAGACCGGGCTGCAGGGGCGTTGACCCCTGGAATTCTCTCCAGGTAGACTCCAGGTAACCCTTTGACTGTCGCAACCCCTAATCCTGAGTGCTCTCCTGTTGTCGCAAAATTTAAAAATAAAAAATTATTTTTTCGTATATTGTTAAGAGAATCTTTTCTCGATGGTAATGACACCAAAAGTATGAAATTTGATTGAAAACTTACGGAGTTACGCTCTCGCGAAGTTAGTGATCTCGGCGATATATACGCATTGGCAATTTCGCCGACTTTGAGCCCTATTTTCGGCCAATTCCATTGTTCCAGTCGACAAAACTCATAGCTATTTCTTTAGAACTTCATTTGTTCTATCGATTGAGTACAAGAAACCACCAATTTACAAATTTCAACTACTCAATAAAGTGGTCAGAAATTGGCAATTTGGCCAATTTCATACAAAATAAAAAAGTTGTCAATTTCAAAATAGGGTCCAGAATAAACAATGCAGACATTCCTGGCACTAAAATAAGATGTTATCTGTTTATTAGTCACATCTTTAGGCCCCTCTTATATTACTCTTGCTCTCTATTTTGATTTTTTATTCACACAAAAAATAGAAGATTTATCGTTATGCAGACTATTGCATTATTGTAAAAATGATATAAATAATATCAGTGCACTTGTGAAAGAATATTAGACTCACCAATTGATGTGTATTGGACGTGTGGCGTGATTTGTTTACTCTTGAACATTTGCAAAAATCGAACATTTCCCCTACTTTGAGCTCAATTTCAAGGTCGGTTTCATCATGAAACTAATCAAAATCATCTATATTTCTGTAGTATGTTTTCTATTCTATCAAATGAGACCATAAAAAAGAGAATACAACCATAAATACTATATGAAAATACACCTCAAAGACGGCGTTTTAATCCAAAAAAAATGGTCAGAGTTTTTTTTCTCTCATTATGCACTGCGTGCTGCAGGATTTTTTTATGCAGCACACACTGACCACACAGACCCATTCTCTCTTATGTGGGCCTACCAGCTTTCTCCCGCTTGATTTGAAGCCGCTAGAATTTGAGAGTATATATACCTCCGAAACAGTGGCTCGTAAGACGTATATATACGACCGAAACAGTCAAAGGGTTAAATATACTCTCATACATTCCCCTCTTTGCTTTCATGGATAAACTTCTTTGTCTTCACAGACTCCTCAGTGCACCACTTACCTTTTTCCTCTCGTCAATTCTATGATTCACCTCATCTTTCAAAGACCCATCTGCTGACACGTCCACTCCTAAATACAGTGGACCCCCGAGTTTCGTAAAAACTTCACTCCTGAAGTCTGCTCAAGTGCCATTACCGAACGAATTTACTCCCTTAAGGAAAAATTTCACGTAGGTTAGTCTATTTCAGACCCCCAAAAATACACTTCCACAAGAACTTACAAAATTATACTTACATAATTGCACGATTTCCGGGGTATTCGTTAACCGAGGGTCCACTGTATATGAATACATTCACGTCCTCCATACTCTCTCCCTCCAGTCTGATACCCAATGTTCTGTTACCTAATTTTTTTTGTTATCCTCATCACCTTACTCTTTCCTATGTTTACTTTTATTTTCCTTCTTTTACATACCCTACCAAACTCATCAACCAACCTCTGCAACTTCTCTTCAGAATCTCCCAAAAGAACAGTGTCATCAGCAAAGAGCAGCTGTGACAACTCCCACTTTGTGTTAGATTCTTTATCTTTTAACCCTTAAACTGTCCACACGTAGATATACGTTCACCTGCGTACTGCTCCGAATATTTTGAAAAAAAAAATAATTTTTTTCTTTTTTAAATGAAGAGCGCATTTTTATAAACAGGATAGGCTAAAAAAAAAAGTTTAGGGCCAGTACTTACCGAGATATAAGCCCGCCAATTTGGTGTTGGATGCTCACCTGATGGCAACATCAAGTCCTGCCGCTTGCAGAAGTATTGCCGATATACTTTTTTTTCTAGTTTTCATTTTAATTTATATAATTTTTATGTTCTGATAATTACAATTTACAATAGTTCCTGTGATTTCATAGCCAATCTTTGTTCTAACACTAATATTATGTACTGAAATAGTACTCAAATAGTCACAATCACACCAACAGGTGAACATTTTCGCCTACCTTGGTCATTTACTATTGTCTATAAATATATACGAAGTATTTATAGGTCCCAGCAATGTTTTAGACATCCAGGAGTAAATATGAAACTCCTTGAAGAATGGTGTTATGACAATTGCCAGATAACTACTGATAAGGCAGTGACATTGATGAATGAATGTGTTCAGGAAACCCTTGCTCTTTCACTCTGTATCTATCTGTCTGTCTGTATCTGTCTGTCTGAATCTGTTTGTCTGTATCTGTCTGTCTGTCTGTCTGTGTCTGTCTAGCTCTGCTTATCTGTCTTTCTGTCTGCCTGTGTGCCTGGAGTATATGAAACTCCTTGAAGAATGGTGTGTTGACAAGTGTCAGATAACTCTTGACAGCCCAGTGACATTTGATAAATGTCAGCAGTCCTGGAGGGTACCCTCCCTTTTTCAATGTCTATCTGTCTGCCTGTCTGTCCATCTGTCTGTATCTGTCTGTATGTCTATCTGTCTGTATCTGTCTGTCTGCCTGTATCTGTCTGTCTGTTTGTCTAGCTTTGCTTATTTCCGTCTAACTCTGCTTATCTGTCTTTCTGTCTGCCTGTGTGTGTGTCTTTCCGTCTGCTTGTCTCAGTCTCAGAGTGCGGCTCGTAAGCCAACAGGTATTATACACGATGCAGAAGTGACAATGCGTATTACTTGCCAGTCATGCTTATTATGCCTTATATCTACAAGCATTGTATAGCACTTTGCCTGGAATTTTTGGGTTATCCTAGGTAATTTACACTATGTATAATAACTGTACTTATGTGTACATGTGAGAGAGAGAGAGAGATATAGGACATATAGATATAGATAGATATATAGACAGACATAGATATAGACAGACATAGATATAGACAGACATAGATATAGACAGACATAGATATAGACAGACATAGATATAGACAGACAAAGATATAGACAGACAAAGATATAGACAGACAAAGATATAGACAGACAAAGATATAGACAGACAAAGATATAGACAGAGTTATGGACAGATAGAGAGACAGCCAAAGCCAGCCAGCCTGCCGAATACATAAGAACATAAGAAAGAAGGAACACTGCAGCAGGCCTACTGGCCCATGCAAGGCATGTCCATGTCACCCCCCAGCTTAGACCAACGACCCACCTAGTCAGGTCACATCCTCTGAAGGAAGGAGCATGGCATCAGACCTAGTAGCACAAGCTAATCAGGTCCAATTCACACCCACCCACAGCCACTCATGTATTTATCTAACCTATTTTTACTTTCCTCTTATAAGGGGAGTGTTAATGCGACATGACATCAGTGAATCCCTGGTGTTTGCCACAGTATTTGCTCTAGCTGGCACTCAATTGAACTGGTGCTCCCACAAGGTACTAAGTGGTCCCAGATTTTTTTAATACTGCGCACACTGAGGGCGCAGATCCATTCTCTCATGTCTAGGCGACTCAGGCCTATCGCACTAAATTTGAAGGAATGAAAAATAAAACGTAGATCTACGTTCGGAGCAGTACGCACGTGAACGTATATCTACGTGTGGACAGTTTAAGGGTTAACCCCACACCTCTTGCCAACACCCGAGCATTCACTTCTCTTACAACCTCATCTATAAATACAGTGGTACCTCTACTTACGAGCAAAATTCGTTCCAGACGGCTATTCAAGTGCCGATACCGAAGGAATTTTTTCCCATAAGAAATAATGAAAATTAGATTAATCCATTTCAGACCCTAAAAATACACTTACAAAAGCACCTACAAAAATACACTTACATAATTGTTCGAGTTGGGAGCTGCTCATAAGTAGAGGTACCACTGTATATTGAACAATCATGGTGACATCACACATCCTTGTTTAAGACCTACTTTTACTGGGAAATAATCTCCCTCTTGCCTACATACTCTAACCTGAGCCTCACTATCCTTGTAAAGACTCTTCACTGCTTTCAATAACCTACCTCCAATTGAATACATTAAGCAACATCTGCCACATTGCCCCCCTATTCACCCTATCATATGCCTTTTTCCAAATCCATAAATGCCACAAAAACCTCTTTACCCTTTTCAAAATACTGTTCACCTATATGTTTCACTGCAAACACTTGGTCTACACACCCCCTACCCTTCCTAAAGCCTCCTTATCTCCATGGGGAAGTGGAACAGAATTCTTCCTTCGTAAGCAATGTTAGTTACCATTTTGTCCTAGGCACATGTCGATTTGACACTAGGCCTGTTGTATGTATGTGTGTGTGTGTGTGTAACGAAACACTTCGAAATGTTTCGGCCCCGCCGGGAATTGAACCCGGGCCCTCCGTGCGTGAAGCAAGAGCGCTAGCCACCATGCCATCGTGTGTCGTAAGAGGCGACTAAAATGCCAGGAGCAAGGGGCTTGTAACCCCTTCTCCTGTATACATTACTAAATTTAGAAAGAAAAACCCCTGACCATGTGTTTTAGCTAAAATAGCAACTTTGGGGCATTTTCTAAAGGGCTTTTCAAGGCTTTATTGCTGTTTCATGATGCCAGTAGATAGCCAGAAGACTTAACTAGTGAAATGGACAAGCTTTTGGTCAGTTTAAGACCAGAAGTGCCCTGAAATTGGCATCAGATTTGCAAGAAATTGTCAGTATTGAGCAATTTTCTGAGGATTGGGTGCATATGAATACACGAGTCATATTCATTGATTCTATTTTATTGTGTACATCTTTAAGGTCTATATACATACAGTGGACCCCCGGTTATTGGCTGTAATCCATTTCAGAAGGTCAGCCTAAAACCGAAAAGGCCGAAAACCGAAATAATATTTCCCATAAGAATTAATGTAAATCCAATTAATCTGTTTCAGACACCCAAAAATATTAACAAAAAATACATTTTTAAAAGATTAACTATGGTTTTTACATACAGAAAACAATGAGAAATAAATATAAAGCACAAATTTTAATGATAAACATTAAATACCTTTATTGAAGACTTGTTGGTGTATTGAAGAATGCAGGAGGGGAGAGGGAGTTGGGAATCCCCCTCCATAAGGACCTCAGGTATCAAAACCCTCTCTAGGGTTACTTCCCTTTTTTGTCATATACTGCGACAGTGCATTCATTACATTTTTTTTTTTTCAACAAGTCGGCCATCTCCCACCAAGGCAAGGTGACCCAAAAAGAAAGAAAATCCCCAAAAAGAAAATACTTTCATCATCATTCAACACTTTCACCACACTTATACATAATCACTGTCTTTGCAGAGGTGCTCAGATACGACAGCTGAGAATAGTCCCTCCCAGCTGTCACTATCCCAGACCCCTCCTTTAAAGTGCAGGCATTGTACTTCCCATTTCCAGGACTCAAGTCCAACTAAATCATTTAACTGTTTTTCCTGAATCCCTTCACAAAATATTACCCTGCTCACACTCCAACACCTTGTCAGGTCCCAAAAACCATTCATCTCCATTCACTCCTATCTAACACGCTCACACATGCTTGCTGGAAGTCCAAGCCCCTTGCCCACAAAACCTCCTTTACCCCCTCCCTCCAACCTTTTCTAGGACGACCCCTACCCCGCCTTCCTTCCCCTACAGATTTATACGCTCTCCAAGTCATTCTACTTTAATCCATTCTCTCTAAATGACCAAACCACCTCAACAACCCCTCTTCAGCCCTCTGACAAATACTTTTAGTAACTCCACACCTTCTCCTAATTTCCACATTCCGAATTTTCTGCATAATATTTACACCACACATTGCCCTTAGACAGGACATCTCCACTGCCTCCAGCCTCCTCCTCGCTGCAGCATTTGCAACCCACTATACTTTCGTACATTCCCTTCTTTGCCTCCATGGATAACGTTTTTTGTCTCCACAGATACCTCAACGCACCACTCACCTTTTTTCCTTCAACAATTCTATGGTTAACCTCATCCTTCATAAACCCATCCGCTGACACGTCAACTCCCAAATATCTGAAAACATTTACTTCTTCCATAATCCCTCTCTCCAATGTGATATCCAATTTTTCTTTATTTAAATCGTTTGATACCCTCATCACCTTACTCTTATATATGTTCACTTTCAACTTTCTACCTTTACACACCCTCCCAAACTCATCCACTACCCTTTGCAACTTTTCTTTAGAATCTCCCATAAGCACAGTATCATCAGCAAAAAGTAACTGTCGACTCCCATTTTGCATTTAATTCCCCATAATTTAATCCCACCCATCTCCCCAACACCCTAGCATTTACTTCTTTTACAACCCCATCTATAAATATATTAAACAACCATGGTGACATTACACATCCCTGTCTAAGTCCTACTTTTACCGGGAAGTAATCTCCCTCTCTCCTACACACCCTAACCTGAGCCTCACTATCCTCATAAAAACTCTTTACAGCCTTCAGTAACTTACTACCTATTCCATACACTTGCAACATTTGCCACATTGCTCCCCTATCCACTCTATCATATCTTTATTCTTTCAACACGTCGGCCGTTTCCCACCAAGGCGGGGTGGCCAAAAGGAAATTGAAAGTTTCTCCTTTTACATTTAGTAATATACACAGGAGAAGGGGTTACTAGCCCCTTGCTCCCGGCATTTTAATCGCCTCTTACGACACACATGGCTTACGGAGGAAGAATTCTGTTCCTCTTCCCCATGGAGATAAGAGGAAATAAGAACAAGAACTAGTAAGAAAATAGAAGAAAACCCAGAGGGGTGTGTATATATATATGCTTGTACATGAATGTGTAGTGTGACCTAAGTGTAAGTAGAAGTAACAAGACATACCTGAAATCTTGCATGTTTATGAGACAGAAAAAAGACACCAGCAATCCTACCATCATGTAAAACAAATACAGGCTTTCGTTTTACACTCACTTGGCAGGACGGTAGTACCTCCCTGGGCAGCTGCTGTCTACCAACCTACTACCTAGGACTCTATCATATGCCTTTTCTAAATCCATAAATGCAATGAAAACTTCTCTACCTTTATCTAAATCTTTCTTTCTTCTTTCAACACGCAGGTCATTTCCCACTGAAGCAGGGTGGCCCAAAAGGAAAAACGAAAGTTTCTCCTTTTACATTTAGTAATATATACAGGAGAAGGGGTTACTAGCCCCTTGCTCCCGGCATTTTAGTCGCCTCTTACGACACGCATGGCTTACAGAGGAAGAATTCTGTTCCACTTCCCCATGGAGAATTTATCTAAATACTGTTCACATATATGCTTCACTGTAAACACTTGATCTACACACCCCCTACCCATTCTAAAGCCTTCTTGCTCATCTGCAATCCTACTCTCTGTCTTTCCTCTAATTCTTTCAATAATAACCCTGCCATACACTTTACCTGGTATACTCAGTAAGCTTCTTCCCCTATAATTCTTACTCTCTTTTATCCCCCTTCCCTTTATATAAAGGAACTATACATGCTCTCTGCCAATCCCTAGGTACCTTCCCCTCTTTCATACATTTATTAAACAAAAATACCAACCACTCCAACACTATATCCCCCTACTTTTAACATTTCTGTCATTATCCCATCAGTTCCAGCTGCTTTACCCCTTTCATTCTACGTAATGCCTCACGCACTTCCCCCCTCACTCGCATCCTGCTCTTCTTCACTCCTAAACGATGTTGTACCTCCCTGGCCAGTACATGAAATTACTGCCTCCCTTTTTTCATCGACATTTAAAAGTTCCTCAAAATATTCCCGCCATCTACCCAATACCTCCAGCTCCCCATCTACTAACTCCCCTACTCTGTTTTTAACTGACAAATCCATTCGTTCCCTAGGCTTTCTTACCTTGTTTATCTCACTCCAAAATTTTTTCTTGTTTTCAGCAAAATTTCTTGACAGAGCCTCTCCCATTCTTTCATCTGCTCTTCTTTTGCACTCTCTCACCACTCTCTTCACCTTTCTTTTACTCTCCATATACTCTGCTCTTCTATTAACACTTCTGTTTTGTAAAAACCTCTCATAAGCTACCTTTTTCTCTTTTATCACACCCTTTACTTCTTCATTCCACCACTCACTCCTATTTCCTCCTGCACCCACCATTCATTACATACCTTAAATATTTGTAGTCTTAATGTAGGGTGAGAGGTGAGTAGTATTTATTTGTAGGAAGTCAGTGAAGGCAGCGGTTATGTAGGTACACGTAGTATGTAGCCCTCTGGGCTACACTACACATCCATATTATTACCATGTTCACTGAGTTTAATCGTTTCTAACAACTACCTTTAGATGCCATCATAAACAGAGGGAGAAGTAATGAATAATTCATGTCGAAAATTGTAAACAAATGCGTATGAAGGGCGGTTACTGCACCTTACGCCAGATTCAGAGTTTTCCCTAACGCTGCATCAGAGAAAACGTAATGTTTACCTTCCACTCTCCTCCATTGTCACACCCTGCATCATTATGTACTGGAGTGCGATAAAATTAATGAATTCAGAGACAACTCACTCAGAAATGTTCAAGATATGTCAAAGAATTTTATCCACAGTGGTATATTACAGACCATTCTGGAAAAATACCCTGACTTTGCTCCCTGTAAATAAAGCATTACCACACACACTTGTGTGTGTGTGTGTGTGTGTATGCATGTGTGTGTGTGATCTAACAATTTAATATTTGAACCAATAACTCATTACAGTTGTGACTGGGTGTAGACTAGTAAATTGCTCATTGCTTTATAATTTGTTTATGACTGCAACCATGTATAAAAGTAAGTAAGTAAATTTACTTACTTACATGATTCATTACATTTGAAACTTGTGAGCTCATTACCTTTGTACCTTGTTCAGCTATCAAAACTTTTGGGCCCAGTCCCTGGACCCATTATGTACCTCAGTAATCTTTTGACTACTGCCCACAGGATGGGTATGAGGTGCATAATAAAGATATCAAACTAAACACCCTTCTCCTCCTCGATTCGCCAGTACTCACTACTCGATAACATATAAACACTGTATGTTTATATGCTATGTTTATATGCTATATGCTATTTAATGTGTTTCTTATATAATTTTGAAGAAAATATCATAGATAGATTAATGAAAATGTCTATATTAACCTAAAATAAGATATTTAATGTGCTCAAGAGTGATTTATTACGCGTCCAACACCACTCTCGTATTTTTCAGTAACTTCTTTCTTAAATTCCATTGTGTTTCTCACTTTCTTTACCAAAGGAACTTTCTTTGGGGCTATGGTTACTTATTTCGCAGTTGCACTTAATGAATAACCACCAAAAACAATGAATAATAGCGAAATGTTTGGATGAATGAGCAGAAGCTTCCTCACTCTCCCAGACACACAGCCAGACTGGCGGGAGCAGCTGGTGGTAGGCGGGTTGATGCATCCCATACGGCTGATAAGCAAAATAACGGCCGATAACTGGAAGCCGAAAAACCGGCCTATATCTGAGTTGGCCAATAACAGGAACGGCCGATAACCGGGGGTCCACTGTATATGTAAAATTTTATTGTACTTTTAGTTTTAAGTTTAAGCTTGCAGGAAATGCTGTGCATAGTCAGGGGCTTTGTTTGCTCTTCTGGAGATAACGACACCAAAAACACAAAACTTGTTGGAAAACTTATGGAATTTAACAGGTGCAAAGTTAGGAGTCTGGGCGTATTTTATGCATTGGTGATTTTGCCAACTTTGAGTCCTATTCTTAGCCAATTCCATTGCTCAATTTAATGAAATTCTTAGCTATTTCACTAGCATGTCTTCCATTTTATTGAGTGAGCACAATAAACTACCCATTCAACTATCAAAACTACCCTGTAAAGTGCACAGAAATTGGTAATTTGGCCAGTTTTACTCAAAATTATTAAATCCAATTTAAAATCAGAGTCCAAAATAAATAATGTAGTGTTATGATAAGGGCCTTATCTATAGGCCTATCTTGGCTCCCTCATAACAAGATATTTAATAAAGGTTTACTCTTTTCACAATCAGAGAAAATAATTTCAATATAAGAGTATTTTTGGGGAGATTGATCCAAACAAAGTAAAATTATGGCATTTAATATATATAAGGATTCATATAATTCAGCATATGATTTAAAATTCTCTTTTGAAATATAAAACCTCAAGATACTTTATCTTATGACCCAATGATTCAGAAGTCTTCATACAGTAAAAACCACCTAATCTCTGTGAATACAAGCTATTACTAAGTCGAGGACAAATAGATAGCTTTCAATAACTTGTTCAAACCATATTAGGGACTTAACAACAAAAGCCTCTTTAAAGGTAGAATACTTGAGAAGAGAGCATATGACTATTGATAGAGTGAAAATCTACTCCTAAACAGGAGAGGGTGTGTGAACCTACTGACGAGCGTCAATGTTTGGTAAACTGACGTCATGTAGGTCATGTGACGGAGGGAGACTGACAGTACCTAAACAGGTAACCGGCAGTCTAACTAGTGGTCTCCCACTACATGAACAGCACAGTAAAATGGACTAACATTGCCAAACAAAATTACAAGGTAACATCCTACCTAAGACATAGCTAAATCAAATAATAGTATAAAGTAAGACATTTTCGTTTTAGCTAATAACGGAAATATCTCAAATATACAATTATGATAATAAAATATACACAATATTAAAAATACGATCTGTTTAAATAAACAGATTATTTCGGGGTCCGCAACATGTAGACATTCCAAGCAATAAAACATTTTCTTTGTGCAGTAATCATGTCCCCAGACCTCTCTTATATTACACTTGTCATCCCCAGGCCTCTCCTATATTACACTTGTCATCCCCAGGCCTCTCCTATACAGTATTACACTTAGTCATCCCCAGTCCTCTCCTATATTACACTTGTCATCCCCAGGCCACTCCTATATTACACTTGTTATCCCCAGGCCTCTCCTATATTACACTTGCCTTCCATTTTAAATAAAAATTCTTTGAAGCATTTAGTAACTTACCACCTATTCCATACATTTGCAATATCTGCCACATTACTCCCATATCCACCCTATCATAAGCCTTTTCTGAATCCATAAAAGTAGTGAAAACTTTCCTAGCTTTATCTAAATATTGTTTACTTATAAGCTTCAATGTAAACACTTGGTCTGCACATCTCCTACCCATTCTGAAGCCTTTTTGTTCATCTGCGATCCTACTCTCCGTCTTACCTTGCTTGAGCTTGATTTGACCTGAGCGTCGGTAAGGTGGGGGGAGGAAGAAGGATGGGTAAGGATGGAAATTGGGAAATAGGTGGGAGGGGGGGGGAGAGGTTAGGGTTGTAAAGGTAAGTGGCCTATCCACTTTGGCGCAACATAATAAGTGTGTGTATGTAGAGTTATACATAAGTAAATTTTAAGAGGAGGATATGCCTTTATCCCATCAGTCGCACACAGGTATACTGTTGTATCACAGCATGTTACTGAGTTGGAAGAAAGCATATTATTTGTAGTACACTTTTTTTTTTTTTTTTTTTTTCAGGCAAGGCTGCTGCAACAGGTGGTAGTTACTGGGCTATTCGTTGTTGATGGGTGGTAGCCCGGGGCTGGTCAAGCAGTTACTTTTGCAACAGGTGGTAGTTGCTGGGCTTACGATGTTATTGGTGGCTAGCCCGGAGCTGATCAAGCTGTTTCTGAGGTGGTGTCCTAAAATAGGAAGTTCGTAGGTGTTACAATGTTGGTTGTAGGAAGTAGTTTGGAAACGGTAGGTCACCCATAAATGGGGAGTATTTATCTATGATGTTGAACATAGACTGGGTCTGGTGGTATCCACTCATCTGGTTCGACGGGGAGATCACTTAGGATTCTTGGTCTTGGGTAGTTGTCATTGTGAATGTAGCGCCTAACTCTTTGTTGCAGAGTCATTCTTTGGGTTCGGTGGGGGGGTGTGGTGATGACATAGTCGGTTGTGTTTACTGGTTGGGGGGGTTTCTCTATCGGGTACATATAGTTCTTGCATGTCATAAAGCTTTTTTTTCGCTAGTTTACCTATCCTTACATTAATTGCAGTGATTTCTTGTTGTACATGTAGGTCTTCACTTCTTATTCTGTCCCTTAATCTGGTCCCAGTAATAAAGCGGAGAGCTTTGTTCTGGACTCGTTGAAGCCGCAGCCTGTTGGTTTTAGTTGTTAGTGCAAGGGGTACGCAAGGGTATTCCAACAGAGGTCTGATCATCTTGTATAGGTACTTCTTGATGTGGGGGGGGCTTCTTTGAATCTGAAGAGTTGGCTGAGGCGGGCTTTAGCTAGGTTAACTTTTTTAGAGATGTGAGAAGTGGAGTTAAGTAATCTGTCGATCTCATATCCCAGGATTTTGTTTGGGTTTTTGATTTCGACACTTGTACCTCTTATGGAGATACCACCTTTGTCTTCTATGGTTGATGGGAGACAGCCAATGGTGCTGATGAAGACTTTCTCTGGGTTAGTTGTGATTCTCCACTTTTTCTCCCAGTTAGCTGTTCTTCGTAGTTCCTCATTCATTTTCGCTATTACTCTCCTGTATTTTGTTGCACCTGTTATGGGGGCGGATGACACAACATGGATCACGTCGTCTGCAAATTGGGTGATGATTGTGTCGTTATGTTCTGGTTGCGGGAGGTCATTTACGTAGATATTGAAGAGTATGGGGCTAAGGCATGAGCCTTGTGGAACGCCAGCTGTTGGGGTGAATGGGACTGCAGATTTGCCATTAAAGTTGGGGATGATGCTTCTGCCTGTTAGGAAATTGAATATGAGCCTGAGAAAGGTCCAGTTGTGGTCTGGTAGATCGGCAAGTTTGAATATAAGCCCATCATGCCAGAGGCTGTCGAAGGCTTTGTGAACGTCCCTCGTTGCAATTAGGGCCAGGTTTCCTTGATTCCTCAGGCTAACAGCGGCATCATAGATGATGCTGATAGCATGCTGAGTTCCACGGTGGGACCTGAAACCAAACTGCTTTTCAGAGAAGAGGTAATAACCCTACCATACACTTTACCAGATATACTCAGCAGACTTCTTTCTTTCAACACGTCGGCCGTTTCCCACCGAGGCAGGGTGGCCCAAAAGGAAAAACGAAAGTTTCTCCTTTTACATTTAGTAATATATACAGGAGAAGGGGTTACTAGCAGACTTATTCCCCTATAAATTTTACACTCTTTTGTCCCCCTTCCCTCTATATAAAGGAATTATGTATGCTCTCTGCCATTCTCTAGGTACCTTCCCCCCCTCTTTCATACATTTATTGAACAAAAGTATCATCCACTCCGAAACTATATTCCCACCTGCTTTTAATATTTCTGTTATGATCCCATCAGTTCCAGCTGCTTTACCCCTCTTTCATTCTACCTAATGCCTCGGGCACTTCCGCCACACTCACATCCAGCTCTTCTTCACTCCTAAAAGATGTTATACCTCCTTCGCCAGTGCATGAAATTACTGCAACCCTCTCTTCATCAACATTTAACAGTTCCTCAAAATATTCTTGTCATCTTCACAATACCTCCAACTTTCCATGTATTAACTCCCCTTTTCTACTTTTAACTGTCAACTCCATTTGTTTCCTTGGCTTAACCTATTTATCTCACTTCAAAAATTTTTCATTCTTTCAACAAACTGGCCGTGTCCCACCAAGGCAGGGTGGACCAAAAAGAAAAATGAAAATTTCTCATTTTAAATTTAGTAATGTATACAGGAGAAGGGGTTTCTAGCCCCTTGCTCTCCTCTTATGACACGCATGGCTTACGGAGGAAGAATTCTGTTCCACTTTCCCATGGAGATAAGAAATGAACAAGAACTAGTAAGAAAACAGAAGAAAACCCAGAGGGGTGTGTATATATATGCTTGTACATGTATGTGTAGTGTGACCTAAGTGTAAGTAGAAATAGCAAGACAGACATGAAATCTTGCATGTTTATAAGACAGAAAAGACACCCTACCATTGTGTAAAACAATTACAGGCTTCTGTTGTACACTCACTTGGCGGGACGGTAGTACCTCCCTGGGTGGGTGTTGTCTACCAACTTATTACCTGGAGTTTACCTGGAGAGAGTTCTGGGGGTCAACGCCCCCGCGGCTCAGTCTGTGACCAGGCCTCATGGTGGATCAACCAGACTGTTACTGCTGGCCGCACGCAGTCCGACATGCGAACCACAGCCCGGCTGGTCAGGTACTGACTTTAGGTGCCTGTCCAGTGCCTGCTTGAAGACAGCCAGGGGTCTATTGGTAATCCCCCTTATGTACGCTGGGAGGCAGTTGAACAGTCTTGGGCCCCTGACGCTTATTGTGTTGTCTCTCAACGTGCTAATGGTACCCCTGCTTTTCATTGGGGGGATGTTGCATCGTCTGCCGAGTCTTTTGCTTTCGTAGGGAGTGACTCTCGTGTGCAAGTTTGGTACTAATCCCTCTAGGATTTTCCAAGTGTATATAATAATGTATCTCTCCCACCTGCGTTCTACGGAGTACAGGTTTAGGAACTTCAAACTTCATATCACAGTTATGAGTGCTGTGAAGGTTCTCTGCACATTTTCTAGTTCAGCTATTTCACCTGCCTTGAAAGGTGCAGTTAGTGTGCAGCAATATTCCAGCCTAGACAGAAAAAGTGACCTGAAAAGTGTCATCATGGGCTTGGCATCCCTGGTTTTGAAGGTTCTCATTATCCATTCTTTCATTTTTCTAGCAGATGCGATTGCTACAGTGATATGTTCCTTAAGGTGAGATCCTCTGACATGATCACTCCCAGGTCTTTGACATTAGTTTTTCGCTCTATTGTGTGGTTGGAATTTGTTTTATACTCCGATGAAATTTTAATTTCCTCACGTTTTCCATATCGGAGTAATTGAAATTTCTCATCGTTGAACTTCATATTGTTTTCTGCATCCTATTTAAAGATTTGGTTGATGTCTGCTTGGAGTCTTGCAGTGTCTTCAATGGTGGACACTGTCATGCAGATTTGGGTGTCATCTGCAAAGGAAGACATGGCACTGTGGTTTATATCCCTGTTTGTCTGATATGAGGATGAGGAACAAGATGGGAGCGAGTACTGTGCCTTGTGGAACAGAGCTTTTCACCGTAGTCGCCTCAGACTTTACTCTGTTGACTACTACTCTTTGTGTTCTATTTGTTAGGAAATTATAGATCCATCTGCCAACTTTTCCTGTTATTCCTTTATCACGCATTTTGTGTGCTATTACACCATGGTCACACTTGTCAAAGGCTTTTGCAAAATCTGTGTATATAACATCTGCATTCTGTTTGTCTTCTAGAGCATCCAGGACCTTCTTGTAGTGGTCCAGTAGTTGGGACAGACAGGAGCGACCTGCTCTAAACCCATGCTGCCCTGGGTTGTGTAATTGATGGGTATCTAGATGAGTGGCAATCTTGCTTCTTAGAACCCTTTCAAAGATTTTTATGATATGGGATGTTAGTGCTATTGGTCTGTATTTCTTTGCCAAAACTTTACTGCCCCCTTTGTGTAGTGGGGCTATGTCTGTTGTTTTTAGTAACTGCGAGACGACCCCAGTGTCCATGCTCCCTCTCCATAGGATGTTAAAAGCACGTGATAGGGGCTTCTTGCAGTTCTTGATGAACATGGAGTTCCATGAGTCTGGGCCTGGGGCGGAGTGCATGGGCATGTCATTTATTGCCTCTTCAAGTCATTTGGCGTCAGGGTAATGTCAGATAGGCATGCGTCTGCCAAGTTCTGTGGCACTCTCATAAAAAAATAATTTAGGTCTTTGACTTTCAGTCTGGTTAGCGGCTCGCTAAAAACTGAATCATACTGGGACTTTAGTAACTCACTCATTTCCTTGCTGTCATCTGTGTAGGACCCATCCCGGTTAAGTAGGGGCCCAATACTGGATGTTGTTCTCGACTTTGATTTGGCATATGAAAAGAAGTACTTTGGGTTTCTTTCAATTTCAGTTATGGCTTTTAGTTCTTCCCACATTTCTTGACTCCTGTAAGATTCCTTTAGCTTTAGTTAGATGTTTGCTATTTCTCTGACTAGTGTCTCCCTACGTATTTCAGATATATTGGCCTCTTTTAGCCGCTCCTCCTTTTCCTTAAGGGAATTTGTCTTGAGCAAACCTCAAGTGCCACAGAATTAATTTGTTCTAGACATAGGTTAGGATCTGAGATGCTTAGGCTATCTTCCCAGTTTATATCATTTAGGACTTGGTTTACTTGGTCCCACATTATGTTTTTGTTATTGAAGTTGAATTTGGTGAATGCTCCATTGCGACTGATCACATTTTGTCGGTCTGGGGCCCCCCGCATACATGTCTGGACCTCTATTATATTGTGATCTGAGTACAGTGGTCCCTCGGTTTTCGTGCATCTCCAAACTCGAACATTTATGTAAGTGTATTTTCGTAAGTGCTGTTGCAAGTGTATTTTTGGGGGTCTGAAATAGACTAACCTACGTGACATTATTTCTTAAGGAAGTAAATTCATTCGGTAATGGCACTTGAGCAGCATTCTGAAACGAATTTTCGGCGAAAACCGAGGGACCACTGTACAGTGGTACCTCAGTTAACGATATTTTTTCGTTCCAGAATGCTGTTCAAGTGCCATTACCAGATGAATTTATCCCCATAAGGAATAATGTAAAATAGATTAGTCCTTTTAGACCCCCAAAAATACACTTAAAAAAAGCATTTAAAAAAATAAACTTACATAAAAGGGCGAGTTTGGGGACCATCGTTAACCGAGGTACAACTGTATATTGTTTTTGATATGATGACATTTCGTATCAGATCATCATTGTTAGTGAAGATGAGGTCCAGCGTATTCTCCAATCTTGTAGGCTCTATTATTTGCTGGTATAAGGTGAATTTGGTGCAGAGATTTAAAAGCTCATGTGTGTGTGAGTTTTCATCTGAGCTGCCTCCTGTTGTTATCTCTGCTACCACATTATTTGCAATATTCCTCCATTTTAGGTGCTTTAGGTTGAAGTCACCCAGGAGCAAGATGTTGGGGGCAGGAGCTGGAAGGTTTTCCAGACAGTGGTCAATTTTCAGAAGCTGTTCCTGGAATTGTTGGGACATTGCATCCGGAGGCTTGTATACAACCACGATGACCGGGTTTTGATTCTCGATCTTTATTGCTAAAACTTCAACTGCATCATTTGAGGCATTTAGTGATATACAGGCCTGTGATATACAGGCCAAAATCCCCTTTTGCCTGTTCACTCTGTCATATCTGTATAGGTTGTAGCCCAGGATCCATATTTCATTGTCCAAGTGATCCTTTATGTGGGTCTCTGTAAAAGCCGCAAACATTGCATTTGACTCTGTAAGCAGTCCACGGATGTAAGGTATCTTGTTCGTCGCTGGCTTTAGACCCTGTATATTTGCAAAGATGAATGTTGTCGGATTGGTGGTATGGGGGGGGGTCTTTTTTTTCCTGGCACTAATATCTGTTTTTCTGGAGTGGAGGCCATTGACTGTGATTCCACTCCAGAAATGATTGCAGGTGGTGTACGATTTTTGTCATTTAGTGCCAGCTTTTTTTTCCTTCCTGGCACTAAAATACCACTCTCTCTCTGGAGTGGCTTTGGCTATCTAGGTTTTCCCATGGTCTGGATGTTCTGTGTCGTCTTGTACCCTTTAGGTGGTGTGCCTGGCAATATCGGTTATAGCACTGTCTTTCCTGAACTGATGAGTGGCACATTTCAGGGTGGAAAAGCTTACACTGTATGACAGTGTCCACCGTTGAAGACACGGCTAGACTCCAAGCAGACATAAACCAAATCTTTAAATGGGCTGCAGAAAACAATATGAAGTTCAATGATGAGAAATTTCAATTACTCAGATACGGAAACGTGAAGAAATTAAAATCTCTTGGAGTACAAAACTAATTCCAACCACACAATAGAGCGAAAAACTAATGTCAAAGACCTGGGAGTGATCATGTCAGAGGATCTCACCTTCAAGGACCATAACAAAGTATCAATTGCATCTGCTCGAAAAATGACAGGATGGATAATGAGAACCTTCAAAACCAGGGATGCCAAGCCCATGTTGACACTTTACAGATCGCTTGTTCTATCTAGGCTAGAATATTGCTGCACACTAACGGCACCTTTCAAGGCGGGTGAAATTGCTGACCTTGAAAATGTGCAGAGAACCTTCACCGCACGATAAGTGCGATAAACCACCCAACTACTGGGAACGCTTGAAGTTCCTAAACCTGTACTCTCTAGAACGCAGGGGGAGAGATACATTATTATATACACATGGAAAATTCTCGAGGGCTTAGTACCAAACTTGCATACAAAATCACTCCCTACAAAAGCAAAGACTCGGCAGGCGATGTAACATCCCCCAATGAAGAGCAGGGGTGCCACTAGCACGTTGAGGGACAACACAATAAGTGTCAGGGGCCCAAGATTGTTCAACTGCCTCCCAGCATACATCAGGGAGATTACCAACAAACCCCTGGCTG
>WNWK01008281.1:82500-85979 GCA_009830355.1 Cherax destructor | reverse complement strand
AGATGTGTTGAAGATTGTTGTTAGTGGCACACACAGCACCTCTGCTCCCTCTCCAGGACCCATGGAGAGGTGTTGTCGGGGTTCCACCGCCCCCTGGGGGTATCTAGCTCACTTAGCAGCTATTTCCTTCCCCCTCGGTTGTGTATAGTGTGTGCAGCACTTGTTGATGTCCCCCTCCATCCCGGTTTGCTGGAGTCCTTTCTGTCTCCACTGAAAATGCTTTCCTAAATCTCGTGTTGAGCTCTTCCCATATTTTCTCTGTCGTTGCTTGTGATATCCCCTCCTTCCTTCCTTAGCCTGATTATATGATCCTTGACTGTTATTTTCCCCCCTGATGTGGCTGTACAATAGCTTTGGGTCAGCTTTGGATTTCGACGCTATGACATTCTGGTATTGCCACTGAACCTCCTTCTTATTCATGCACATTCATTTCTGGCTCTTCGGGTAATCCCCAGTCTTCATGAGTTTGCACTTGGTAGGGTTAAGCTCCAGGAGCCAGTGGATGGACCTGGCTTGCAACCTGTCTAGTAAACTTCGTAGTCCTACCTGATCCTCATTCACTTAAATTCTCCGCATTAGCTTTATATTGTCTGCAAACAGGGACACTGAATCTATCCATTCATGTCATTCACATATATCAGAAACAGCACCGGCCCTAGGACTGACCCCAGTGGAACTCTGCTCGTCACATGCGCCTACTCTGACAGCTCGTCATGTACCATCACTCGTTTTTTTTCTGTCAGGTATTCTTTGATCCATTGTAGTGCCTTTCCTGTTATTCCTGCCTGCTCCTATAGCTTTTGCACTAATCTCTTGTGCAGTCAAAGAATACGCAGTCTACCCACCAGTCTTTTTTCTGATAAGCTTCTCCATGACTTTGCATTCTATACATGTCAGTGACATTGGTCTGTAGTTTAATGTTACCTGCCTATCTGCTTTCTTAAAGATTGGTACAATATTTTCCTGCCTTCCACACCTCAGGTAGTTACCCTGTTTCGATAGATGTGTTGAAGATTGTTGTTAGTGGCACACACAGCACCTCTGCTCCCTCTCTCAGGACCCATGGAGAGGTGTTGTCAGGTTCCACCGCCTCTGAGGTATCTAGCTCACTTAGCAGCTACTTCACTTCCTCCTCGGTTGTGTATAGTGTGTGCAGCACTTGTTGATGTACCCCTCCATCCCGGTTTGCTGGAGTCCTTTCTGTCTCCACTGAAAATGCTTTCCTAAATCTCGTGTTGAGCTCTTCCCATACTTCTCTGTCGTTGCTTGTGATATCCCCTCCTTCCTTCCTTAGCCTGATTATATGATCCTTGACTGTTATTTTCCTCCTGATGTGGCTGTACAATAGCTTTGGGTCAGCTTTGGATTTCGACGCTATGACATTCTGGTATTGCCACTGAACCTCCCTTCTTATTCATGCACATTCATTTCTGGCTCTTCGGGTAATCTCCTTATTTTCCTGGGTCCTTTGTCTTCTATACTTTTTCCATTCTTTAGCACACTTAGTTTTGGCCTTTCTACACCTCTGGGTGAACCAAGGGATCGTTCTGGTCTTCCCATTGTTTCTGTTACCCTTGGGTACGAACCCTCTCAGAATTCGTGACCAGATCTTCTTGAAGTGTAAGTCTGAGAATGACAGAGGAGTGGAGGCCATTAGATGAGATTGTTTGATAATCAATACAGGAAGAAGTTTTGCCTCAGGTCGGCCATCGAGAGGATGAATAAGACACATATGCCACACTTTATTGAGGAGTTTTCCTCACCCAGTGACTTATCAAGCTAATACAGAGAATAGTCCTGAAAACATTAGTTAGTTTGAAGTGATCAGTCCCTCTGCATCGCTAGGAAGTGTTCAGTTCATCAGTCTTGTCAATTTTATAAACTGTTTATGTAAAATCGGACAGTAAGAGTAGAACAACTCTCAACACTGGTCACAGGTACATTACTTGTGTGGACCAACAAGGTAAAAGTTATTGGGTGTGTGAACATACCAGGATAATGTTATATTCACCCTTATCGCAGTGAATACATGCAAGTCACACTCAGGTTACTCCAGGTGTTTTTGGTCTTGTGTGCCTGTATTCTCGTGTGCCTGTATTCTTGTGTGCCTGTATTCTTGTGTGCCTGTATTCTTGTGTGCCTGTATTCCTGTGTGCCTGTATTCTTTTGTTCCTGTATTCTCTTGTTCCTGCATTCTCGTGTTCCTGTATTCTCGTGTGCCTGTATTCTCTTGTTCCTGTATTCTCTTGTTCCTGCATTCTCGTGTTTCTGTATTCTCGTGTGCCTGTATTCTCGTGTGCCTGTATTCTCGTGTGCCTGTATTATTGTGTGCCTGTATTCTTGTGTGCCTGTATTCTCTTGTTCCTGTTTTCTCTTGTTCCTGCATTCTCGTGTTCCTGTATTCTCGTGTGCCTGTATTCTCTTGTTCCTGTATTCTCTTGTTCCTGCATTCTCGTGTTCCTGTATTCTCGTGTGCCTGTATTCTCTTGTTCCTGTATTCTCTTGTTCCTGCATTCTCGTGTTCCTGTATTCTCGTGTGCCTGTATTCTCGTGTGCCTGTATTCTCGTGTGCCTGTATTCTCGTGTGCCTGTATTCTCGTGTTCCTGTATTCTCGTGTGCCTGTATTCTCGTGTTCCTGTATTCTTGTGTGCCTGTATTCTCTTGTTCCTGTATTCTCTTGTTCCTGCATTCTCGTGTTCCTGTATTCTTGTGTTCCTGTATTCTTGTGTGCCTGTATTCTCTTGTTCCTATATTCTCTTGTTCCTGCATTCTCGTGTTCCTGCATTCTCGTGTGCCTGTATTCTCGTGTGCCTGTATTCTCGTGTGCCTGTATTCTCGTGTGCCTGTATTCTCGTGTGCCTGTATTCTCGTGTTCCTGTATTCTCGTGTGCCTGTATTCTCGTGTTCCTGTATTCTCGTGTTCCTGTATTCTCGTGTTCCTGTATTCTCGTGTTCCTGTATTCTCGTGTGCCTGTATTCTCGTGTTCCTGTATTCTCGTGTGCCTGTATTCTCGTGTGCCTGTATTCTCGTGTGCTTGTATTCTCGTGTTCCTGTATTCTCGTGTTCCTGTATTCTCGTGTGCATGTATTCTCGTGTGCCTGTATTCTCGTGTTCCTGTATTCTCGTGTTCCTGTATTCTCGTGTGCCTGTATTCTCGTGTGCCTGTGTTCTCGTGTGCCTGTATTCTCGTGTGCCTGTATTCTCGTGTTCCTGTATTCTCGTGTGCCTGTATTCTCGTGTTCCTGTATTCTCGTGTTCCTGTATTCTCGTGTTCCTGTATTCTCGTGTTCCTGTATTCTCGTGTGCCTGTATTCTCGTGTTCCTGTATTCTCGTGTGCCTGTATTCTCGTGTGCCTGTATTCTCGTGTGCTTGTATTCTCGTGTTCCTGTATTCTCGTGTGCCTGTATTCTCGTGTGCCTGTATTCTCGTGTGCCTGTATTCTCTTCAGAGTACTCCAGCACATCACGATATGCGCT
>WNWK01008281.1:0-77500 GCA_009830355.1 Cherax destructor | reverse complement strand
TGCTTCACCACTCTCTTAACCTCTCTTTTTCTCTCCATATTCTCTTCCCTCCTTACATCACTTCTACTTTGTAAAAACCTCTCATATGTTAAGTTTTTCTCCCTTACTACTCTCTTTACATCATCATTCCACCAATCGCTCTTCTTCCCTCCCGCACCCACTTTCCTGTAACCACAAACTTCTGCTGAACACTCTAACACTACATTCTTTAACCTACCTTATACATCTTCGACCCCATTGCCTACACTCTCACTAGCCCATCTATCCTCCAATAGTTGTTTATATCTTACCCTAACTGCCTTCTCTTTTAGTTTATAAACCTTCACCTCTCTCTTACTTACTGCTTCTATTTTCCTTGTATCCCATCTACCTTTTACTCCCACTTTAGCTACAACTAAAAAGTGATCTGATATATCTGTGGCCCCTCTATAAACATGTACATCCTGAAGTCTACTCAACAGTCTTTTATCTACCAATACGTAGTCCAACAAACTATTGTCATTACGCCCTACATCATATCTTGTATACTTATTTATCCTCTTTTTCTTAAAATATGTATTACCTATAACTAAACCCCTTTCTGTACAAAGTTCAAAGGGCTCCCATTATCATATATATTATATAATATATATATATATATATATATATATATATATATATATATATATATATATATATATATATATATATATATATATATATATATATATATAGTAAGACAACCACTATGAAAAATAGAAGAATTCAAGCGTTTCGTCACTACTCATTATCAAGGAACTATAAGGAAACGTGAGAAGAAGGCTTATAAAGAGGCAGAATATACCTCACAGTCACATCACACTAACAAAGACAACTAGTTGTCTTTGTTAGTGTGATGTGACTGTGAGGTGTATTCTGCCTCTTTATAAGCCTTCTTCTCACGTTTCCTTTATAGTTCCTTGATAATGTGAGTAGTCACGAAGCGCTTGGAATTCTTCTATTTTTCATAGTGGTTGTCTTGCATATTTTGATATCACCTGTTTACTGTGATTTTTTTGCATATATATATATATATATATATATATATATATATATATATATATATATATATATATATATATATATATATATATATATATATGCCGTTGGAGAGTGAGCAAGGTACCATTTATAAAGGAATTCAGGAAACCAGTTAGTCAAACTTGAGTCCTGGAATTGGGAAGTAATAATGTACTCACACTCTAAATTAAGGGGAGGGGAAATACTGCAGTTCGGAGACTCTTCTGAATTTTGATTTTTTCACACTTCAGGCAAGATAGTTATTGACTGAGTGATGTTAAATGTGTTTTCTTTTTATGTGGGAGGGGGGTGAGGTTACCTTAAACAATACAGTGGAAAACTAGTGTGAAGGACTTGGGAGTGATAATGTAAGAGGACCTCATTGGAAGCTCACTACATTACGATGTCATTATGACATGTGCTTGAAAAATGATAAAATGGATAATGAGAACCTTCAAAACAAGGGATGCCAAGCCAGTGATGATCCTCTTTAAGTCACTGGGAGCCAGTCGGTGCGTTAAACAATATTATACTGTATGTACATAATATAATTTTATTTTATAAAACGCATCTTGCTTCTTTCCCTTCCTCGTCTAGCAGAGTTTCTTGAGATTTTCCTTTAGATTAACCACAAGCGGAAGAGGTTGCTTGCTGGAGGAGTCGGAGTGTTGCCATTAGAGTTTAATGGCCTCTTAAGTGACATACTGGAGCAGGGAAGGGCGGTGGTGGCAAGCCAACGATCAAGTGAACAAGCCAGATTTTCATTAATTTTCTTGATTAAGAGTAACTGAGAAAGAATAATATCAGATTTTTTTATTTGCTCATGCTTGCTTTATTCTAACTCATGTTTTTTTTTTTATTTTCCCTTACTCTACCAGCTCTCTCGTTGCCCTTCACCCGGAGTGCTTACTTCTTTCCCTGAGTTTACTGGCCTCGCTGTACCTTGTCCATAGTAAGACACAGGAACCTGACTCACCTGTTGCACTCCTTCAGGTGCGCTTACCTCTCACCCGGGTTAGTTAACCTCACCTGTTTCCAGCTGTCCTCATGGAAACGTAGTCCTTCCCTCACACTGCATAACTCAAAGAATTAACCATGTAAATAATATTTGTACCAGTATTTGTGTTGAATGTTTGAAAAATTACAACGTAAACCAAATTATATAAGTAACCTAGTTACCTGTGAAGTTGAGGCTGGTGCTGTGTTGTGTGATGGTGAGATGCTGTGTTGTGTGATGGTGAGATGCTGTGTTGTGTGATGGTGAGATGCTGTCTTGTGTGATGGTGAGATGATGTGTTGTGAGATGGTGAGATGCTGTGTTGTGTGATGGTGAGATGCTGTGTTGTGTGATGGTGAGATGTTGTGTTGTGTGATGGTGAGATGCTGTGTTGTGTGATGGTGAGATGCTGTGTTGTGTGATGGTGAGATGCTGTGTTGTGTGATGGTGAGATGCTGTGTTGTGTGATGGTGAGATGCTGTGTTGTGTGATGTTGAGATACTGTCTTGTGTGATGGTGAGATGCTGTCTTGTGTGATGGTGAGATGCTGTGTTGTGTGATGGTGAGATGCGGTGTTGTGAGATGGTGAGATGCTGTGTTGTGTGATGGTGAGATGCTGTCTTGTGTGATGGTGAGATGCTGTGTTGTGTGATGGTGAGATGCTGTCTTGTGTGATGGTGAGATGCTGTCTTGTGTGATGGTGAGATGCTGTCTTGTGTGATGGTGAGATGCTGTCTTGTGTGATGGTGAGATGCTGTCTTGTGTGATGGTGAGATGATGTCTTGTGTGATGGTGTTATGTGATGGTGACATAAACTGTGTTAATCATACTCTGGTGTACAGTCTGAGGTCACAGCTCTCTAGTGTGACCCGCTGATGTAACTGACATTACTCTGGGTTGTTGCAACTTTATGTTGGTTTAAGACACAAATTCAGTGTAATGCGATCCTTTATAAAAAATGTTTCACCTACACAGTGGGCTTTATCAAGCCACAAACAGATCCACCTGTTCCCAGCCATATATTTGTCCAACCTGTTATTAGTCTAATCAACAAGTCAGCTTTAGCATATATCACGTGACTCATCACGCCAATACACATCTCTCCCCATGTAGATCTGTGACCTGATAAAGCTCACTGTGTGGACGAAACGTTGTCAATAAAGGATCGCATTAAATTGCATTTGTGTCTTTATGCATCGTGTGGGTTTTTCATAATAGTATCTCTGTACTGCGTCGTACACTGCAGTCGATATGGATATTTCTCATACCTGGACTTTCTTCTCAAAAGTTATTCACTCTGCAACACAGTTTTCTACGTGACTATTCATAGAATGGCTTTACTAAGATCCACACTACCTCAGCTAGCCCACCTCAGACCTCATAAACTCTCAAACTCTTCAAAGGTATACCTTCTGCACTGCAGCACGGGCCTGCCTTGAATGCGCAGACGGCCTAAGGAAGACGAACTAAGAAAAACGAAGTAAGGAAGTTTTTCTTCCATCCATGACATTACGTACTGTACTACGTACCCACTGGGACAGACGCACTGTCGAAATAATACGAAGCAGAATTACCTCGGCCAACGTTTCACACCTACTTACAATATCACAACTGCTCGCACAACCACAACTGCTAGCACCACTATAATTATTAGCACCACCACACCTACTAGCACCACTATAATTACTAGCACCACCATAACTACTGCACCACTTCAACGAAATACTAAGTCCTCCAGCATCCTTGACCTCCAACACCACTTCTGCTCCCAACACCTCTACCTATAACATCAAATTTTCCTACAACACCGTCTCCTTCAACACCACCAACACCTCCTCCAATACCAACACCACCGCCTCCTCCAACACCACCTCCTCCTCCTCCAACACCACCACCACCTCCTCCAACACCACCACCTCGGCTCACTAGGGCAGCTTCGGGGTGCTCGTCATCCACAAATCAATTTCCTGGTTTCACATCAGAAGGAAAGACAGCCAGTTTTTTCTCTGGAGATTTTGATTTTTTTCCAGTAAACGAAACTGTCAAGTGAATGGACTTGAAACACACACATTTTCTTTTATATTTTTCTATAATAAAATGATATATATATATATATATATATATATATATATATATATATATATATATATATATATATATATATATATATATATATATATATATATATATATATATTGAGAAAAATCAACAGGCTTAATTGTTCCTCTCATATTTAAATAGATCTTATGATAAAATTCAAATAGCTATAGTTAGTGGTCAGGGATTTAGACAGTGTAACTGCCTTAATGTTGTACCAGCAGCTTCCCTGTCTTCTTTAATGTTGTACCAGCAGCCTCCCTGTCTTCCTTAATGTTGTACCAGCAGCTTCCCTGCCTTCCTTAATGTTGTACCAGCAGCCTCCCTGTCTTTTTAATGTTGTACCAGCAGTTTCCCTGTCTTCCTTAATGTTGTACCAGCAGCTTCCCTGCCTTCCTTAATGTTGTACCAGCAGCCTCCCTGTCTTTTTTAATGTTGTACCAGCAGCTTCCCTGTCTTAATGTTGTACCAGCAGCTTCCTTGTCTACCTTAATCCTGTACCAGCAGCTTCCCTGCCTTCCTTAGTGTTGTACCAGCAGCTTCCCTGCCTTCTTTAATGTTGTACCAGCAGCTTCCCTGTCTTCCTTAATGTTGTACCAGCAGCTTCCCTGTCTTCCTTAATGTTGTACCAGAAGCTTCCTGCCTTCCTTAATGTTGTAACAGCAGCTTCCCTGCCTTAATGTTGTAACAGCAGCTTCCATGCCTTAATGTTGTACCAGCAGCCTCCCTGCCTTCCTTAATGTTGTACCAGTAGTTTCCCTGTCTTCCTTAATGTTGTACCAGCAGCTTCCTTGTCTACCTTAATCCTGTACCAGCAGCTTCCCTGCCTTCCTTAATGTTGTACCAGCAGCTTCCTTGTCTACCTTAATCCTGTACCAGCAGCTTCCCTGCCTTCTTAATGTTGTACCAGCAGCTTCCCTGTCTTCCTTAAAGTTGTACCAGCAACCTCCCTGTCTTCCTTAATGTTGTGCCAGCAACTTCCCTGACTTCCTTAATGTTGTACCAGCAGCTTCCCTGCCTTCCTTAATGTTGTACCAGCAGCTTCCCTGCCTTCCTTAATGTTGTACCAGCAGCTTCCCTGCCTTCCTTAATGTTGTACCAGCAGCTTCCTGCCTTCCTTAATGTTGTACCAGCAGCTTCCTGCCTTCCTTAATGTTGTACCAGCAGCTTCCCTGCCTTCCTTAATGTTGTACCAGCAACTTCCCTGCCTTCCTTAATGTTGTACCAGCAGCTTCCCTGCCTTCCTTAATGTTGTACCAGCAACTTCCCTGCCTTCCTTAATGTTGTACCAGCAGCTTCCCTGCCTTCTTAATGTTGTACCAGCAGCTTCCCTGTCTTCCTTAATGTTGTACCAGCAACTTCCCCTGCCTTCCCTAATGTTGTACCAGCAGCTTCCTGCCTTCTTAATGTTGTACCAGCAGCTTCCCCTGTCTTCCTTAATGTTGTACCAGCAACTTCCCTGCCTTCCTTAATGTTGTACCAGCAGCTTCCCTGCCTTCCTTAATGTTGTACCAGCAGCTTCCCTGCCTTCCTTAATGTTGTACCAGCAGCTTCCCTGCCTTCCTTAATGTTGTACCAGCAGCTTCCCTGCCTTCCTTAATGTTGTACCAGCAACTTCCCTGCCTTCCTTAATGTTGTACCAGCAGCTTCCCTGCCTTCTTAATGTTGTACCAGCAGCTTCCCTGTCTTCCTTAATGTTGTACCAGCAACTTCCCTGCCTTCCTTAATGTTGTACCAGCAGCTTCCCTGCCTTCCTTAATGTTGTACCAGCAGCTTCGCAGGTTACGGTGAGGAGTTTGTCTTACCTGGTACATGTAAGCACTTAAGGGAAATTTTGAAGGAGCACTTTGATGTTTACTGTTGTTTTTAATCGATGTTGGATATTTTAACCTAGTGTAAGAGCATTTGTTGGAGCTCTGCTGGTGCTTTGGCCATTTTTACTTTTTTATGGTAAGGAGCCAGACGATGCTGAGGTGAGGAATATTGTATCTGGTGTAATCTACGGCAGATTTCTGCCTATTGTAAGTCTTGTGAAAAAAACATACAAATTTATGTCCTAGGAATGTGATGGGCTTCTGCCTACCAGATGCCCTCACCCTCCGCAGCTGGGTCCCAGACCAGGTCCAGGTGGCCTCTGTAGAACAGCAAGCTGCACAAGTTTCAGAAGGAAATAATGAAGTACTGTAGTGATTCTTGGTAGACTGACTCTGGTTGCACTCGCCTCACCCAGCATCTCCAAACTTTTCTGACACTACCATAGAGTGGGTTTTCTAAATACGAATAATTTTTTTATCCCGTGTTCAGTTTTGATAGAGCATTGGGAGTGTCACTGTTATTTATGAAGTGTTTAATTGGAAAAAGTGATGGTGGCCATCTTGGACCCGTGGCTGGGAGAGGGGGGAGTAAAATTTTTAATATTGATGACGCATGCTAATTTAGCCTGTCCAAGCTTTTTCATAGAAATGAAACCAGTTTTAATTCCTTATAGCTTTTTTTTAGATTTTGTTTCTGACTCAATATAACATTGAAAAAAATCGAGTGTGGCGGGAAAGATTTTTTTTTTTTCAAAAATTAAATATAGCCAGGCTGGACATCAAACGGAAAGTAATTAATGCAACAAAATACTTACAAAAAAAATCTGTAATGACTCAAGTAATTTTAATAACTTCTTTTTTCCTCACGAGTGAGGTTGAATGATGTGAAGAGAAAGAAACATGAAGAGAAAGTAAGATGAAGACCTTAGCTGTCTCAGTTTGGGGAAAGAGAAAAAGACTTAGTGATTTCTGTGTGCTGAGTAATAAGGAAGACAGAGACTTCTGTGGAAAATGCCAGTGAACAAACATAAAAATTTGTCAGACGCAATAGTTATTCAGCCTGGAAAGATAAGTATACTGTGAGCTCGATTACTCACACACGATTGCACTCAGCTCACACACTGAGGTCCGGGGTCGATCCCCGGTACGGTTGGAAACATTAGAACGTGTTTCCTTAAGACACCTGCTGCCCAGTGTTAACCTATCAGTAAAATAGGTACCTGGGTGTTAGTCGACTGGTGTGGGTCGCATCCTGGGGACAAACCTGACCTAATTTGCGGGAAATGCTCTGCCCTTAGAAGGGGCTTTCTATATAGTGTGTCATTGATGTTAGTTAGGTCTGTATATCTTGCACGTGTACGTGCAGAAATAAAGATTATTATTATTATTATTATTATTTAATAGTGATGGGGCAATACTTGTTGTCATTGAAAAATGAACCTGATTTGTAGTGGACAGAAGAATTACCTTCTACCTCAAAATCTGGTCCCAGAAAACATCGAAAATATAACAGATCGGTATTTTTTCTGCCATGATAAAGAGACTCAGAAACATAAATTGTATCATGTTGCATTGAGATAAATGGTATAAAATACCGTCACTGTGGAAAAATAGAGAAAAGTGCAGCATAATGCGTTCCTTTATTGTCTACGTTTCGCCCACACAGTGGGCTTTATCAAGTCACAAACAGATTTGCATTTGTATCTATTTATCCAAAGGAAGCGGTAAGTGGGGACAACACATGACTTGTTAGACTTAATAACTGTATCAATTCAATGACACCCATGCAGTTGAGGTTTGACAGTAGGTAGCAAGGTGGGAGGAAAATACATTAACAAATGTTATTATTAGAAAGACGTTACAGATGCAAAGACAACATACTGCTGCTCTACACCTTCAGACATTTTTCAGTATAGAGGAAGAGTTTCTTGATGGAGGAAACGTAACTTGTATGTCTGACTTGCATAAGACCCACATTAATGTATGCTAAAACAGTGGATTTGATATATCAATAAAAATTAGGTCACGAAGAGAACCGTAACTTTTTATTGAAGAAGAAATACCTGGTGTTGAATTTTCTCTTTAAGATCAGAGCAAGTATGTCTTAAACTCACAAAAGATGCTGCTATTGCAAAGCTTGTGGAGGATACCTTTGGTTGGAAAGAAAGGTGATATCTCCTCAGAAGCTGGATGTTGAAATGATTGATGCTCGTGCTAATGGTTTGTCCCAAACATTGATGATTGAATGTTTATCATTTGGTCCCAATACCCCCCTAATAATACACAGATAACCCACACATAGCAGAGAGACGCTTACGACGACGTTTCGGTCCGACTTGGACCATTTACAAAGTCACACTATGTGAATGAATGGTTCAGAGAACCGACGAGTTGGTAAATTAGACACATATGCACTGTGTGGCGAAACGTTTCCTCAATAAAGATACCCAAGTGTTGCATATGTGTCTAATTTACCAAAGTCACACTAACTCACATGAGTGAGGGAGCTAGTATAAATTGGCGAGGGGGGACAGGGACAGGACAAAGAGAGGAAGAAAATGAAGTGTGTCATGGACACACATGCAGTGTGAAGCAATTAACAGTGATACAAAGGATCTAGAGCAGTGATTCTCAACTAGTGGTCCATGGAGGCCTTTTTAGTGGTCCAGAGGAACATTGTCTTTTTTCATATGGCCTGAGCAGGTGCCACCATCCAGCTGGCATTCCCGTGCCATTCCCGCATAGTAGCTTAGGTTGGCGGGCAGCATAACCCTACCTCTGGCACTAAGTGCCAACATAGCTACCGTCATCATGCTGGGTGGCACGAGTGAATCGTTTGTCCAGCATTGTTGAACAGGTGTATAGGTGTGGTTTGATTATAGTCTCTGTTGTACAGCTCATCTCCTTTCCTCAGTGTCACTTTCCTCAGTGTCACTTTCCTCAGTGTCACTTTCTGAAGCAGAAATTATTCTAAAGAGCAACAAGCCATAACACAGTGACTGGAAAAATACACAAATACCCGCACATGGGAGAAAGGAGCTGACCACGATGTTTCTGTCCTACTTGGACCGTTTACAGAGTCACACTGTGACTCTATAAATAGTCCAAGTCAGACAGAAACGTCGTCATAAGTTTCTATCTTCTGTGTGCGGGTTATTTGTGTACAGATTATTCCATATTCTCAATTACAAACCATATGTTCATTGTCTATTCTTTATATTTCTCGAAAATGAGGTGGTTCATGATTTTTTTTTTGATTGGTCTGGTGGTCCATGGACCGAAACGAGTTTGAGAATAATTGATCTAGAAGAGATACTGTAACTTATGCTGTAAATTCACACTATTATTTTTTAGCTAATTTTCCAGAACATATGTGAATCACTTTTCGTATACATGTGACACAATCTTCTTTCGAAATAAAAACAATGAATGTTAGGGATCATCTGGGGTCTTGATCCAGATGATCCTCCTAACCCTGCAGTGCGCTGTAAGACCCTTACGGGTTAATTGCTTTCCCATGATTTAGAGCACATCGCAACTGCTGGACCATAACGGAATCCTGGATGCGCTGGAAAGCAAACAAAAATACAAGTGTCGTGTAAACACACTCTGTAAAAGCTCTTTGACAAGTGATCTTGGTGTTATAGCAAACACAGTGCAATAGCAAACACAGTGCAATAGCAAACACAGTGCAATAGCAAACACAGTGCAATGCGGAAAAGAACAACTGAAAATGTGGCCAGATGGATTTCATCTTTCTAACAAATCGGACATAAAGAATAATTTTCAAAAAAAGGTATACTCAAGAGTGTACCACAGTGAGGCTTTGTTCCTCAAGGCTCAGCGTTTGCACCACTTCTCTTTCTCATTCTTCTATTCATATTAGACAGAGAGTTAAGTCATAGCACTGTATTGAATTTTGCAGATGATACTACGATTTGTTTGAGAATGACTCTCGTTGTTGACAAGGCAGATCTTTAAACTGATATAAACCAGGTGTTCCAGTGCGCTACACAACACTGTATAATGTACAACGATCACAAATTTTATTTACTCCACTATAAAAAAAATAAGAATTAAAAAATGGAATAGAGCATAAAACTGCCCCTCACCCCTACACACCCTACCACTCTCACTGTCAATATTTCTACACTTTACTGTCAATACTTCCTACTCTTACTGTAATACTTCTACTACTTTACTGTCAATACTTCTTACACTTTACTGTAATACTTCCTACTACTTTCATGTTAATATTCTACTTACTTTATTGTCAATACTTCCTTACTACTTTACTGTAATACTTTACTACTTTACTGCAACATTCTTACTACTTTACTGTTAATACTTCCTTACTACTTTACTGTCAATATTTCTACACTTTACTTGCTAACATTTCTACTACTTACTGTTAATATTCTACTATCTTACTGCTAATACTTCTTACTACTTACTGTCAACATTCCTTACTACTTTACTGTAATACTTCCTACTACTTTACTGTCAATATTTCCTACTACTTTCACTGTAACATTCTTACTACTTTACTGTCAATACTTTTACTACTTTCACTGTCAATACTTCCTTATATTTACTGCAAATTCTTACTACTTTACTGTCAATACTTCCTTACTACTTTACTGCTAACACTTCCTACACTTTACTGCAATCACTTCTACTACTTTACTGTCAATACTTCCTTACTACTTTACTTAAATTCCTTATGTCAATTCTACTTACTGTCAATACTCTTACTACTTTACTGTAACACTTCCTTTACACTTACTGTTCAATATTCCTTTACTACTTTTACTGTAATATCCTTACTACTTTACTTGTTAATATTCTTTACTACTTTCATTGTTAATATTCTTACTACTCTTACTTGTCAATATTCCTTACTACTTTCACTGTCAATATTCCTTACTACTTTACTAGTCAATACTTCTTACTATTACTGTTAATATTCCTTACACTTTACTGTAATACTTCCTACACTTTACTGTACTTCACATCTCCTTACTACTTTTTACTGTAACACTTCTTACTACTTTACTTTCAATACTTCCTACACTTTTACTTGTTAATACTTTACTTACTTTACTTGTTCAATATTCTTACTACTTTATCTGTCAATATTTCTTACTACTTTACTGTCAAATTTTACTACTTTACTGTCAATACTTCCTTACACTTCTTTACTGTCAATACTTCTCTACTACTTTACTGTTAACATTTCTACTACTTTTTACTGTAATACTTTACATTTCTTCATGTAACATTTTACTACTTTACTGTTAATATTTTCTATTACTTACTGTAATACTTTACTACTTTCATGTAATACTTTACTACTTTACTGCAACTACTTCTATTACTTTACTTCTTAATATTCCTTACCACTTTACTGTCAACATCTTCCTTACTACTTTACTTGTCAATACTTCCTTACTACTTACTGTTCAATACTTCTACATATTACTTACTTATGTCAATATTCCTTACTACTTTACTGTTAATACTTCTTACTACTTTACTGTCAACATTCCTTACACTTCTACTGTCAACACTTCTACTACTTTACTGCTAACACTTCCTACTCTTTACTTGTCAATATTCCTTACTACTTTACTGTAATACTTTCTTACTTACTTTACTAGTTAACATTCTTTACTACTTTTACTGTTAATACTTTACTACTTTACTGTCAACACTTCTTATATTTACTGTAATACTTCCTTACTACTTTCACTGTCAATACTTCCTTACTACTTTACTGTAATACTTCCTTACTACTTTACTGTCTAATACTTCTTACTACTTTACTGTCAATACTTCCTACACTCTTCATGTAATACTTCCTTACACTTTACTGTCAATATTCTTACTACTTTACTTGTCAATACTTCCTACTACTTTCACTGTCAATACTTCTTACTACTTTCATTGTCAATATTCCTTACTACTTACTACTAATACTTCTACTCACTTACTGTTAATACTTCTACTACTTTACTGTTAACATTTCCTACTACTCTTTACTGTCAATACTTCCTACACTTCACTGTCAATACTCCTTACTACTTTACTGCAACACTCCCTACCACTCACTGTCAACACTCCCTACCACTCTCACTGTCAACACTCCCTACCACTCTCACTGTCAACACTCCCTACCACTCTCATTGCGCCCCACCCCAACACCCTGCCACCCACACTTTTTACCAGCCACACTTCCTTTCACCCCCACACTCGCTGACACCCACACTTCCTGTCACCCACACTTCCTTTCACCCCCACACTCGCTGTCACCCACACTTCCTAACACCCATACTTCCGAAAACCTTCCACTACCAACGTCCCCAGCTACACCCTATCCATCCTGCAGCAACGTCAACAAACGCTTACCCACAAAACACTCGTCCACTCTTCACACCTACCTATCTGGTGTCTACCTGCTGATAGTACATTCTCTCTACATTCACACCAGAGCTGCAGTCTCACCTGCATTAAATGAGATCGTTAGTGTAGAACAGTATTGTCTTCAAGGAAGCATAAGTGCCTTAAGGAGGATCATCCATTATCTTGACTTCTAGTCCAGTTGTCGTTGCTGTCGTGGCTATCGGCTACCTGCCTTCACCTCTTCACCTCAAGATTAGTATTTTCTTCGGATTATTATCCCGTTATTTCACTGAGAGGTCTGGTCTGGGACCAGGCCGCTGACTCAAATTTCATCATTACGCTGACGGGGGTATTGCCCTTCTAACCCATCACAAGGTAATTTCCAGGAGGATTAGTAACAGAATAACCGATTAAAGCCATGTCTATGTTATAAGATTGGCTTGACTCTCGAAATCGTAAATAAGCCATACCACGGGCGGGATTGAACTCCCGCCCGTGGTATGGTAAGATTGGCTTATTTCCAACGGACTCCCTAATCCTCTCCTCAAGGATGCGACTCACACCAGTCGACTAACACCCAGGTATCTACCAACTGCTAGGTGAACAGGAAAAGCAGGTGTAAAGAAGCGTACCCAGCGTTTCCACTCAACCAAGTTGTGGCTACCAGGGGACCAGCCTCAGTGAACGGGTCGTTATTAACGACAAGACCCGTGTCAGTTTTTCCTGAGGATGAAACTAAAACGTCAACTCTGTTCCGGTATTTATTTCTCCATTTTTCTATAATTCATCCTTATTCGGCATCATATTACGACATGAGACCCACTGGAAGACATGATTTACGCCGACTAGCACTTGTGATGTCCTCGACGGATGCTACTCACATGCAGACTGTGGTATGATGTGTGTGTTTGTCCACGACAAGCAAGATACAGTGTCATATTCACAGTCTATTTCCATGTCAGTACCGAGGATAAAACAGAAAATCTGGGATAGTACCGCGCCTTGAGGAGCAGAGCTTCCACTGGGGATACCTCTGCTTTTTCAATACATGCTGCAGAACGGTATTTTATTGGAGCAACGTTTCGCTCTGTGTATCAACTCTCCGGAGAGAGAAACGTTGTTCTACTACAGCCTTGTTCTGTAACGTGTCTTGTTGATTATTACTCGTGAGGTCCTGTTTGTTAGATAATTGAAGACCCATCTGATTAATGTTTTAATAATAACCTTTATACTCATTTTGCGTTGTGTTGGTAGTGGTATTGGTCTTGTACTGCTGTTGCTGCTAGTGCTTCTGTTGGTGGTGGTGCTTCTGGGCTTCTATTGGTGCTCCTGTTGGTGCTCTGGTGGTGGTGGTGCTCCTGCGCTGTTGGTTGCGGTGGTGCTCTTGTGGTGGTGTGCGCTCTTTAACCTTCTAACCTACACGATGAAGCCATGGTCGAATCTGCCTCACTGATTAAAGGTAAACATGTACCTAGACTCCGAGCCTGCACACCTGCCCTCCACCTGCCTGCCCTCCACCTGCCTGCCCTCCACCTGAATGTCCTCCACCTGCCTGCCCTCCACCTGCCTGCCCTCCACCTGCCTGCCCCCCCACCTGCCTGCCCTTCACATGCCTGCCCTCCACCTGCCTGCCCTCCACCTGCCTGCCCTCCACCTGCCTGTCCTCCACCTGCCTGCCCTCCACCTGCCTGTCCTCCACCTGCCTGTCCTCCACCTGCCTGCCCTCCACCTGCCTGCCCTCCACCTGAATGTCCTCCACCTGCCTGCCCTCCACCTGAATGTCCTCCAACTGCCTGCCCTCCACCTGCCTGCCCTCCAACTGCCTGTCCTCCACCTGCCTGCCCTCCATCTGCCTGCCATCCACCTGCCTGCCCTCCATCTGCCTGCCCTCCACCTGCCTGCCCTCCACCTGCCTGCCCTCCACCTGCTTGCCCTCCATCTGCTTGCCCTCCACCTGCTTGCCCTCCACCTTCTGCCCTCCACCTGCCTGCCCTCCACCTGCCTGTCCTCCACCTGCCTGCCCTCCAAATGCCTGCCCTCCACCTGCTTGTCCAACACACCTGCCTGTCCTCCACCTTCCTGTCCTCCAACTGCCTGCCCTCCACCTGCCTGTCCTCCACCTGCCTGCCCTCCAAATGCCTGCCCTCCACCTGCCTGTCCTCCACCTGCCTGCCCTCCAAATGCCTGCCCTCCACCTGCTTGTCCAACACACCTGCCTGTCCTCCACCTGCCTGTCCAACACACCTGCCTGCCCTCCACCTGCCTGTCCAACACACCTGCCTGCCCTCCACCTGCCTGTCCAACACCTGCCTGCCCTCCACCTGCTTGCCCTCCACCTGCCTGCCCTCCACCTGCCTGCCCTCCACCTTCCTGCCCAACACACCTGCCTGCCCTCCACCTTCCTGCGCTCCACCTCCCTGCCCTCCACCTGCCTGACCTCCACCTGCCTGCCCAACACACCTGCCTGCCCTCCACCTTCCTGCGCTCCACCTGCCTGCCCTCCACCTTCCTGCCCAACACACCTGCCTGCCTTCCACCTTCCTGCGCTCCACCTGCCTGCCCTCTACCTTCCTGCCCAACACACCTGCCTGCCCTCTACCTTCCTGCCCAACACACCTGCCTGCCCTCTAGCCCTCTACCTTCCTGCCCAACATACCTGCCTGCCCTCCACCTTCCTGTCCAACACACCTGCCTGCCCTCCACCTTCCTGCCCAACACACCTGCCTGCCCTCCACTTTCCTGCGCTCCACCTGCCTGCCCTCCACCTTCCTGCCCAGCACACATGCCTGCCCTCTACCTTCCTGCCCAACACACCTGCCTGACCTCTACCTTCCTGCCCAACATACCTGCCTGCACTTCACCTTCCTGTCCAACACACCTGTCTGCCCTCCACCTTCCTGCCCAACACACCTGCCTGCCCTCTACCTTCCTGTCCAACACACCTGCCTGCCCTCCACCTTCTTGCCCAACACACCTGCCTGCCCTCCACCTTCCTGCCAACAAACCTGCCTGCCCTCTACCTTCCTGCCCAACACATCTGTCTGCCCTCTACCTTCCTGTCCAACACACCTGCCTGCCCTCAACCTTCCTGCCCAATACACCTGCCTGCCCTCCACCTTCCTGCCCTCTACCTTCCTGTCGAACACACCTGTCTGCCCTACACCTTCCTGTCCAACACATCTGCCGCCCTCCACCTTTCTGCCCATCATACCTGCCTGTGCTCCACCTTCCTGCCCTCCACCTGCCTGTTTTGCACCTGCCTATCCTCCACCTGAATGTCTTCCACCTGCCTGCCCTCCACCTGCCTGCCCCCACCTGCCTGCCCTCCACCTGCCTGTCCTCCACCTGCCTTCCCTCCACCTGCCTGCCCTCCACCTGCCTGCCCTCCACCTGCCTGTCCTCCACCTGCCTGTCCTCCACTTGCCTGCACTCCACCTGCCTGCCCTCCACCTGCCTGTCCAACACACTTGCCTGCCCTCCACCTACCTGCCCTCCACCTGCCTGCCTTCCACCTACCTGCCTGCTTTGCACCTGTCTGCTCTCCACCTGCCTGCTTTGCACCTGTCTGCCCTCCACCTGCCTGCCAAATATACCTTCCTGCCGTCCACATTCCTGCCCAATATACCTGCCTGCCCTCCACCTACTTGCCCAGTATACCTGCCTGCCCTTCACTTTTCTGCCCAACACACCTGCCTGCCCAACACACGTGTCGTTGATAACGTGGACGTGTGTAATGTTTGTTATACTAAGGTTATGAAGTTCCCATGAACTGTACAGCGCTTATGATGGTGGTGGTGCTGCTGCTACTGATGGTGGTGCTGCTGCTACTGATGGTGGTGCTGCTGCTACTGATGGTGGTGCTGCTGCTACTGATGGTGGTGCTGCTACTGATGGTGGTGGTACCGCTGCTACTGATGGTGGTGGTGGTGCTGCTGCTGCTACTGATGGTGGTGGTGCTGCTGCTGCTGCTACTGATGGTGGTGCTGCTACTACTGATGGTGGTGCTGCTACTGATGGTGGTGGTGCTGCTGCTACTGATGGTGGTGGTGCTGCTGCTACTGATGGTAGTGGTAGTGCTGCTGCTACTGATGGTGGTGGTGGTGATGCTGCTACTGATGGTGGTGGTGGTACCGCTGCTACTGATGGTGGTGGTGGTGCCGCTGCTACTGATGGTGGTGGTGGTACCGCTGCTACTGATGGTGGTGGTGTTGCCGCTCCTACTGATGGTGTTGATGCTACTGATGGTGGTGGTGGTGCCGCTGCTACTGATGGTGTTGATGCTACTGATGGTGGTGGTGGTGCTGCTACTGATGGTGCTACTGCTGTTGGTGGTGCTGCTACTGATGGTGGTGCTGCTACTGATGGTGGTGCTGCTACTGATGGTGCTGCTTCTGCTACTGATGGTGGTGGTGCTGCTACTAATGGTGGTGGTGCTGCTACTAATGGTGGTGCTGCTACTGATGGTGGTGCTGCTACTGATGGTGGTGCTGCTACTGATGGTGGTGGTGGTGCTACTGATGGTGATGGTGGTGGTGCTGCTGCTACTGATTGTGGTGGTGCTGCTGCTACTGATGGTGGTGGTGCTGCTGCTACTGATTGTGGTGGTGGTGGTGCTGCTACTGATGTTGGTGGTGGTGCCGCTGCTACTGATGGTGGTGTTGATGCTACTGATGGTGGTGGTGATGCTACTACTGATGGTGCTGCTGCTGCTGCTGCTGCTGATGGTGGTGCTGCTACTGATGGTGCTGCTGCTGCTACTGATGGTGCTGCTGCTACTGATGGTGGTGCTGCTGCTACTGATGGTGGTGCTGCTGCTACTGATGGTGGTGCTGCTGCTACTGATGGTTGTGGTGCTGCTGCTATTGATGGTACTGCTGCTACTGATGGTGCTGCTGCTACTGATGGCGGTGGTGCTTATGGTGATGGTGGTGGTTTTGATGGTGATGGTGGTCATGATGGTGATGGTAGTGATGGTGGTGGTTTTGATGGTGATGGTGTTGATGGTAATAATGATGGGGTGGTGATGATGGTGATAGTGAAGATAATGGTGATTTTGATGATGGTGACAGTGAAGATAATGGTGCTTATCTTGATGGTAATGGTGAAGATAATGATACTTATAATTTTGGCGACAGTGAAGATAATGATGCTTATGATGACTGATATTGTTGGTGACAGTGATAACGAAGGTGAGAGAGGTAATAATGGTGATCATAATAAGGGTGGAGGTGATGAATATGATAATGATGATTATGATATGGTGATGGTAATTATTGTGATGAATACACAATTGGTCTGTGATCAAGTCTTCCTCTGAGAAGGAACTGATGAAGTATCTTGAGGAATATCAGAGATGAGGAGGATCTGGAGTTGATGGTGATGGAGAATCTTTACTACACATATAAGTTCCATCAAACACCTCAACTACTGGGAACGCTTGGATGCACTTCATTTGTACTCCCTGGAGCGCAGGCGAGACAGATACATCATAATCTACACTTGGAAAATCCTAGAAGGAATGATCCCGAATCTGCACACACAAATCACTCCCTACGAAAGCAAAAGACTTGGCAGGCGGTGCAAACTACCCCCAATGAAAAGCAGGGGAGCCATTGGTACACTAAGAGAAAACACCATAAGTGTCGGGGGCCCAAGACTGTTCAACAGCTCCCACCAAGCATAATGGGAATTACCAATAGGCCCTTGGCTGCCTTCAAGAGGGAGCTGGACAGATACTTAAAGTCGATGCTTGATCATCCGGGCTGTGGTTCGTACGTTGGACTGTGTGCGGCCAGCAGTAACAGCCTGGTTGATCAGGCCCTGATCCACCGGGAGGCCTGGTTGTGGACCAAACCGCTGGGGCGTTGATCCCCGGAATACCCTCCAGGTAGACTCCAGGTAGGAACATGGAGGAGGAAAGGAGTGAGGCTTCAGCAGGTACTGGAGTTGAAGGTGATGGAGGAACATGGAGGAGGAGAGAGAAGAGTGAGGCTTCAGCAGGTACTTGAGTTGAAGGTGATGGAGGAACATGGAGGAGGAGAGAGAAGAGTGAGGCTTCAGCAGGTACTGGAGTTGAAGGTGATGGAGGAACATGGAGGAGGAGAGAGAAGAGTTAGGCTTCAGCAGGTACTGGAGTTGAAGGTGATGGAGGAACATGGAGGAGGAGAGAGAAGAGTGAGGCTTCAGCAGGTACTGGAGTTGAAGGTGATGGAGGAACATGGAGGAGGAGAGAGAAGAGTGAGGCTTCAGCAGGTACTGGAGTTGAAGGTGATGGAGGAACATGGAGGAGGAGAGACAAGAGTGAGGCTTCAGCTGGTACTGGAGTTGAAGGTGATGGAGGAACATGGAGGAGGAGAGAGAAGAGTGAGGCTTCAGCAGGTACTGGAGTTGAAGGTGATGGAGGAACATGGAGGAGGAGAGACAAGAGTGAGGCTTCAGCAGGTACTGGAGTTGAAGGTGATGGAGGAACATGGAGGAGGAGAGACAAGAGTGAGGCTTCAGCAGGTACTGGAGTTGAAGGTGATGGAGGAACATGGAGGAGGAGAGAGAAGAGTGAGGCTTCAGCAGGTACTGGAGTTGAAGGTGATGGAGGAACATGGAGGAGGAGAGAGAAGAGTTAGGCTTCAGCAGGTACTGGAGTTGAAGGTGATGGAGGAACATGGAGGAGGAGAGAGAAGAGTGAGGCTTCAGCAGGTACTGGAGTTGAAGGTGATGGAGGAACATGGAGGAGGAGAGAGAAGAGTGAGGCTTCAGCAGGTACTGGAGTTGAAGGTGATGGAGGAACATGGAGGAGGAGAGACAAGAGTGAGGCTTCAGCAGGTACTGGAGTTGAAGGTGATGGAGGAACATGGAGGAGGAGAGACAAGAGTGAGGCTTCAGCAGGTACTGGAGTTGAAGGTGATAGATTTTGTCGCCGAAGTGGTTAGTTTATTATTCACCCTCCATATGGATACACAAAAGGCCCAGGAACTAAGTAGTGGGGCACATTCCGCTCTGGATATTCCCTCTATTGCTACCGTTTACGCTCTAGCTCTTGGTCCCCATAACCCTAGAATGTGGCATTCCGCAACGGCTAGTTCCGCAACGGCTAGCGATCCCAGAGTGTCGAATATATTACGTTTTTTCCATGGATGAAATTTTGGTTGCGTTTTTCTTATAATTTATTTTGCGTAACTCCATTTCCTTGGATCAAGTTTTTTCCGACTTAACACCGACAATGTTTTTGTTAGATGAAATTTGGATTACGTTTCCCGTTTTCCTAAAGTTTTATGAGAGTCTCGAGCTATGGTGAACCCTGACCACTGTCGTGGATCATTACGTCTCTACCTTATTGCATAAGGTCTATTGTTAAATGTCACTACATGTTAATAAGATGGGTATGTATATATATATATATATATATATATATATATATATATATATATATATATATATATATATATATATATATATATATATATATATATATATTATGTCGTGCCGATTAGGTAAAACTTGCTATTTTGGCTTAAATAGCAACGCTCACCTTGCCATATAAGACAAGTGAAAATTTGTTTATGCAATAATTTCGCAAAATAATTCTGAACCTAAAGAAAAATATATATTTCATTGTGTTTGTTTATTATTAAATTATTGTTAACGTATCTAAAATATATTTAGTTGGGTTAGGCTAAATTAAATTGCGCTTGTTGTAATAAGGTTAGATAGGTTTTCAAAGTTTCTCTTGGTACAAAATTATAAATTTTTACATTAACATAAATGAAAAAATATATCTTTAAACGTATAAGAGAAAATTTTAGAAAGGACTTAATTTTAAATGAGTTCTTGCTAATTGACCAGTTTTACCTAATCAGCATATATATATATATATATATATATATATATATATATATATATATATATATATATATATATATATATATATATATATGGAGTTGTAAGAGAAGTGAATGCTCGGGTTTTGGAAAGAGGTGTGGTGTTAAAAGATAAAGAATCAAATACAAAGTGGGAGTTGTCACAGTTGCTCTTTGCTGATGACACTGTACTTTTGGGAGATTCTGAAGAAAAGTTGCAGAGGTTGGTGGATGAGTTTGGTAGGATATGTAAAAGAAGGAAATTAAAAGTGAATATAGGAAAGAGTAAGGTGATGAGGATAACAAAACAATTAGATAACGGAGGATTGGATATCAGATTGGAGGGAGAGAGTATGGAAGAGGTGAATGTGTTCAGTTCAGATATTTGGGAGTGGATGTGTCAGCAGATGGGTCTATGAAGGATGAGGTGAATCATAGAATTAACGAGGGAAAAAAAGGTGAGTGGTGCACTGAGGAGTTTGTGGAGACAGAGAACTTTATCCATGAAAGCAAAGAGGGGAATGTATGAGAGAATAGTTATACGAACACTCTTGTATGGGTGTGAGACATGGGTTGTGAATGTTGCAACAAGGAGAAGGCTGGAAGCAGTGGAGATGCCATGTCTGAGGGCAATGTGTGGTGTGAATATAATGCAGAGAATCCGTAGTTTGGAGATTAGGAGGAGGTGTGGGATTACCAAAACTATTATCCAGAGGGCTGAGGAGGGGTTATTGAGATGGTTTGGACATATAGAGAGGATGGAACAAAATAGAATGGCTTCGAGAGTGTATAAATCTGTAGCGGAGGGAAGGTGGGGTAGGGATCGGCCTAGAAGAGGTTGGAGGGAGAGGGTAAAGTAGGTTTTGTGTGCTAGGGGCTTGGACTTCCAGCAAGCGTGCGTGAGTGTGTTAGGAGCGAATGGAGACAAATGGTTTTTAGGTCTTGACGTGCTGTTGGAGTGTAGGCAAGGTAACATTTATGAAGGGTTTCAGGGGACACGGCAGGCCGGACTTGAGTCCTGGAGATGTGAAGTACAGGTCCGGCACTTTGAAGGAGGGGTGTTAATGTTGCAGTTTTGTAGCTGTTTGTCAGGCCACCCTGCCTTGGTGGGAAACGGCCTATGTGTTAATAATATATATATATATATATATATATATATATATATATATATATATATATATATATATATATATATATATATATATACTTTCATTTATGTTAATGTAAAAAATAATATTGTACCAAAAAAATAGAAAACTTTCCTAACCTTATTATAACAAGCTTAGTTTAATATAACCTAATCCAACTAAATATATTTTACATAAGTTTACAATAATTTAATAATAAAGAAACACGAAATATATTTTTTTCGTTAGGTTCAGAATGATTTTTGCGAAATTATTTCATACACAAATTTTCGCTTGCCTTATTCGGCAAGAAGAGCGTTGCTATTTAAATAAAAATAGCAAGTTTTACCTATTCGGCACGACATATATATATATATATATATATATATATATATATATATATATATATATATATGGGTAAGTTTGGTGAGTAAAAACATTGGAAGTCTGCAATATTCTGTTGATATGGTAAATATTTACAAGTTTATACATTTTTCAAAGGTGGTTTAGACATTCGTCAAAGTTAATCATTTTAAGCAGAGGTAACAATTGCAAAGTGGAACATTTCAAAACTTCTTTCAGATCTGTTTAAACAAAAGGTATACACACATTACATGGAATCATTTATACACACAAGTTTATACACACCATAAGTTATACACACCATAAGTTATACAGAGTAGGAACATTACATGATAATTCACGAGGTCATTACCAGGTACATTTAACTGTTGACTTTTTTTGGTGATATTATATGGCATTGTATGAGGTATATACAGTAAAGACTATAAATATTACATACTAGGTCAGTCTATTTTCTATCTTGATACTATTGGTACCTTGATTCTAGTGGTACCTTGATGATAGTGATACCTTGATGCTAGTGGTACCTTGGTATTAGTGATACCTTGAAGCTAGTGGTACCTTGATGCTAGTGGCACCTTAAGGCTATTGGTACCTTGATGCTAGTGGTATCTTGAAGCTAGTGGTACCCTGATGCTAGTGGTTCCTTGATGCTAATGACACCTTCTTGCTAGTGGTACCTTCATGCTAGTGACACCTTGGTGTTAGTGGTACCCTGATAGTGGCACCTTGACGCTAGCTAGTGGAACCTTGATGCTAGCTGTACCTTGATGTTAGTAGTACCTTGTTGCTAGTGGTATATTGATGCTAGTATCTTCCTGGTAGTGGCATCCTGATGCTAATGGTATCTTGATGTCAGTTTTACCTTGATACTAGTGGTACCTTGATGTTAGTGGCACCATGATGCTATTGGTACCTTGATACTATTGGTACTTTGAAGCTAGTGGTACCTTGAAGTTAGTGGTACCTTGATTCTAGTAGTACCTTGATGCTAGTGGAACCTTGATGCTATTGGTACCTCGAAGCTAGTACCTTGATTCTAGTAGTACCTTGATGCTAGTGGAAACTTGATTCTATTGGTACCTTAACGCTATTTGGTACCTTGAAGCTAGTGGTACCTCGAAGCTAGTGGTACTTTGATTCTAGTAGTACCTTGATGCTAGTGGAACCTTGATGCTATTGGTACCTTAACGCTATTAGTACCTTGAAGCTAGTGGTACCTCGAAGCTAGTGGTACATTGATTCTAGTAGTACCTTGATGCTAGTGGTACCTTGATACTATTGGTACCTTGAAGCTAATGATACCTTGATTCTAGTAGTACCTTGATGCTAGTGGTACTTTGATACTATTGGTACCTTGATGCTAGTGGCACCTTGATGTTAGTGAAGGGCTCTTTTTACAAGAAATTTGAGCTGTCCTCCATTTAGATCAAATCTGATTAATAATAATAATAATAATAATAATAATAATAATAATAATAATAATAATTATAATCTACGCAGTGGTACGTCAGACTACTTGTGAGTACTGGGGGTCATCGCCCCCGCGTCCCGCTCTTTCACAATTTTTTTAATGTTTCAATCAATACGATTTATTTTTCAAGACTGGTCCTTCAAGAATTCTTGAGTAAATTTCATGATATTTTCAGGAATTAATTATGACTGTACTTTTTGTAGATGTGTTTTACTAAACTTGAAATAAATAAGATTGGTGTATGAGGCAATTAAAATACGTCAGATCGAATAAAAAAAATTGTGACTTGAGATATGAAATTTATTTTGTATTTGGTGTATTTGACGAGAGGGGGCGAGAGAGGGGGAGAGGGACGAGAGAGGGGGAGAGGGTAGAGAGAGGCGGAGAGGGAAGCATGGAGAAAAAGGAGAGGGAGTGAGAAGATGGAAATAGAAGAGAGAAAAGAGCATTGATTATCTGCTGAGTATAAGTAACGAGTGTAGCCACTCAGAGCTATTACTACTGCTGCTGCTGCTGCTCCTCCTCCTCCTCCTCCTCCTCCTCCTCCTTAGAAAAAGTGTAGGGCAGTAAGTGACAACTTTCTCTTGGCACTCTTCACTCCCTGTGGACTAACTACCTACATAATGAGACGTGTACTTGAAAAAATACCAAGAAGTATTGAAAACTGCCCATACAGATTTATTATGAGAAAATGTTGAGCATTGACTTGTTAAGACTATGTTAGTTGAAATACCTGTTAGAGTCCTCTTAAGAACATAAGAATGGAGGAACACTGCAGCAGGTCTACTGGCCCACACAAGGCACGTCCTTCTCTAAACTCAGGTCCTCTGATGAGTCGAGAGACTCAGGTCCTCTGATGAGTCGGGAGACTCAGGTCCTCTGATGAGTCGAGAGACTCAGGTCCTCTGATGAGTCGAGAGACTCAGGTCCTCTGATGAGTCGAGAGACTCAGGTCCTCTGATGAGTCGAGAGACTCAGGTCCTCTGATGAGTCGAGAGACTCAGGTCCTCTGATGAGTCGAGATCAGGCCGATGAGCGAGACTCAGGTCCTCTGATGAGTCGAGAGACTCAGGTCCTCTGATGAGTCGAGAGACTCAGGTCCTCTGATGAGTCGAGAGACTCAGGTCCTCTGATGAGTCGAGAGACTCAGGTCCTCTGATGAGTCGAGAGACTCAGGTCCTCTGATGAGTCGAGAGACTCAGGTCCTCTGATGACTCTAGAAACTCAGGTGACACCAAGATTAGCGTGGCAGGATTTAAGAAGATTTAAGAAGATTATGATGTACACTTTTAGAGAATCCTTCTTAAGGAGTTTGTTTACCATCGATTTTTTAGTTTTATTTTAATATCAGCCGAAAGTTGATAGTGTGTGTATATGTTGTAGCTTATGGCTGGTTAGGTAAAAGGTCAGGTTGATACCTACTCTGTTTTAATAGTTCTGTTATACTTATTAGCTGGTTATGTGAAGGCTCAGGTTGATTAAAATTCTGTTCTTAATGTTCTGTGTGGATTTAACATTGTTTTTGTCAATACTCTCTCATGAAATGCTTTAAAATATTCATTACTTTTCATAAATGGTTCATTACTATTCGTACTAACGTTTTTCTTTTCTCAATGCTTACAGGTAGGTGGTGAAGAGGCGAGAGTGGTGCACTTGCTGTTGGTGAGGAGGCGAGAGTGGTGCACTTGCTGTTGGTGAGGAGGCGAGAGTGGTGCACTTGCTGTTGGTGAGGAGGCGAGAGTGGTGCACTTGCTGTTGGTGAGGAGGCGAGAGTGGTGCACTTGCTGTTGGTGAGGAGGCGAGAGTGGTGCACTTGCTGTTGGTGAGGAGGCGAGATGGGCGCCTCGGGTCATGACTGACACGTTTAAAACCAAGTGTTAAAGTGTGGTCTTGACACGGTGGAAACACGCACTCTTCACACTCCTTCAACCTAAGCTACTTGTCCACGAAAATTATACCAAGGTAGGTTAGGTTAGGTAAGATTTGTCGAGAAAGAGGACAAGTGTTTCCTGACGTGGATCTTAGTCATATGATGACCCGCAACTGGAACTTTTGGTCATCTGACCGAGGCCTTCCACTGGCTTACTTCTCCACCCCTTTAAAAGTTATGTAACCCGCTCAGGGGTCCTAAGTGAGTCACAGGAGAGATACCTATATTCTTCTTTTGTTTACCACTTGTGGTTACCTCACGGTGACTTGAAATTGCTCGGAGAACAGTGGCATCTTATAACCTATAAATGCTCTGCTCAGACCTCTACAATACAACTGTCTTCAAAGATTTCTTAAGTTATACCATGAATTAAGGAAAGATCCTGGACTTCACCTTACGAAACAGACAAAGCAAATGCGATAGTAATTATGGACAAGGTAGATTATAGTGGAAAAATGAACATGTTATTAGAGGACGGGGGAACTTACGTGGCTCTTAAACCTGACCTCCAGGCCTGAAGCTGGGCTGGTCAGTTTGTTGCTACATCAGACATTTTAGTCGTTCCCAATAATTGTTGGAGTGAATGTAGGCAATGAACGTTCTAACATTCTCCAGATAGGCGATCTCGTTCGCTTTAATGGGGGATGTTAGTGGTCAGCAATATTCTATTGTGTTATTTGTTGTTTTGAAACTTCTTGTTATTCAGTCTATCATTTTCGTTGCAGCCGTGATAGTTACGACTATATTTCTTGAATTTAAGATCCTCACACATATGGCAACCCCTAGGTCTTTTATATGCCTCTAACATTATTGAGCGTCTTGATTACATTTTCTACTATGTTTTAGTTTTAAATTATAAATTCCTGTAATTGCGGAGCGACGGAAATTTGTAATGATTGAACATATTGAGTTATGTGGCCCACCGGAGCGTGGTTTACACCGGCTTATGTGGCCCACCGGAGCGTGGTTTACACCGGCTTATGTGGCTCACCGGAGCGTGGTTTACACCGGTTTATGTGGCCCACCGGAGCGTGGTTTACACCGGCTTATGTGGCCCACCGGAACGTGGTTTACACCGGCTTATGTGGCCCACCGGCTTATGTGGCCCACCGGAGCGTGGTTTACACCGGCTTATGTGGCCCACCGGAGCGTGGTTTACACCGGCTTATGTGGCCCACCGGAACGTGGTTTACACCGGTTTATGTGGCCCACCGGAGCGTGGTTTACACCGGCTTATGTGGCCCACCGGAGCGTGGTTTACACCGACTTAGAGGTTTGTTGTGTGCTCACTGAACGCTACTGTCGTACCTATAGTAGTATCGCCTATAGATAATTTTACCTTGTTGAGTAAGAAACAGACATAAAATCACAAACACAGAAACAGCGACGGAGGGGAAGAGGTAGTCGGGACATACAAAAGCAGAGCTAACATGACATGGTTCTCATCTCTCCTGTCGTTTAATGGACTGCCGACAGTTGATTCATACTGGTCCTCAGAAATTCCTCCCATTTAACATTCGTCATCGGTGTATGAACCTCTTGTGAGTCGTGGCCCAATTCAAGAGTTTAATTAGTTGGCTGTTAGATTCTCGACGCGTTTATGCTTGTCTGTGCGTCCGTGAAGTTGTGATCGGAGTATACTGTATTTGAGAGTGGTATGTTTCTGTTGTGTCACTGTTCGTGAGGACCAAGTACAGAATATGTTCATTTCCGGTACGTTCTGTTGTCTGTTGATGCACAGGCAATTTTCAACAGAGCCTCAGTAGTTTTCTGTCACGTGTCTGTTGCACGAGCTTTTAGGTACATGTCTGTTACAATGCTGTTGGTGTTGGATTTTCAAGACCATAAATACAGTTATTTATCTTCCTAATTTGACAGTGAATTACTTTGCCATTGTTGTCGGTGCTTTATATACAAGGGTAATTGTGAGAATTTTTTTCCTAAGCTGTAATTCCTGATATTTATATTATATTCCTTTCCGATTTAAAAAAGTTAATTCCAACAGAATTTATTATTTCGAGTTTACTTCTTGTGATTTATTTACAATCTCACTTTAAAATAAACCACGGTATGGGCGGGGATTGAACTCTCGATGAGTCAGTCGTAAAACTCCAGACCGACGCGTTAGCCACTGGGCCAACTGGCGACAATAAGATTCATCCAACTAGTGGTGTATACCTAGTTCAATCCCCGCCCGTACCGTCGTTTGTTTGCTATCGTTTCTTTAAGATTTCTTGAGTCACATTACCTGGAGAGGGTTTCGGGGGTCAACGCCCCCGCGGCTCGGTCTGAGACCAGGCCTCATGGTGGATCAGGGTCTGATCAACCAGGCTGTTACTGCCGGCCGCACGCAAACTGACGTACGAACCACAGCCCGGTTGGTCAGGTACTGAATTTAGGTGCCTGTCCAGTGCCTTCTTGAAGACATCCAGGGGTTTATTGCTAATCCCCCTAATGTATGCTGGGAGGCAGTTGAACAGTCTTGGGCCCCGGACACTTATGGTGTTGTCTCTCAGTGTACTCGTGGTGCCCCTGCTTTTCATCGGGGGAATGTTGCATCTCCTGCCGAGTCTTTTGCTTTCATAGGGAGTGATTTTCGTGTGCATGTTTGGTACCAATCCCTCCAGGACCTTCCAAGTGTATATTATCATGTATCTCTCTCTCGCCTGCGTTTCAGGGAATACAGATCAAGGACCTTCAACCGTTCCCAGTAATTTAGGTGCTTTATCGTATTTATGTGTGCTGTGAAAGTTCTTTGTACACTCTCCAGGTCTGCAATGTCGCCAGCCTTGGAGTTTTTCAGTGTCTTCAGTGGAGGTCACTGCCATGCATTATAATTTTGCATCCATATCTTATTGTCCAAAACATTCCTTGTGTTTCTGTAAATGCTCCTAAAACAGCATTTGCTGGAATTATGCCATAGAATGAGATACCGAAGAAGAATATGTTTGTCGTGCGCGAAAATAGAGGATAAATGTGGTAAAACTGCTGAGGCGTCAACAGACACATCAGTGAACACAAAATTTATAAGGTGTTGATATTGACGACTTAAAGCAGAATAGATAAGATATATGATAGTCACAAAGTAAGTACACATAAAATCCCAGCAGAACTATGTTAGTTCAGACACAATCCCAGCAGAGCTAGGGGAGTGCACACACAATCCTAGCACAGCTAGGTAAGTACACACACAATCCTAGCAGAGCTTGGTAAGTACACACATAATCCTAGCAGAGCTTGGTAAGTACACATAATCCTAGCAGAGCTAGGTAAGTACACACACTCCCAGCAGAGCTAGGTAAGTATAAACACTATCCCAGTAGAGCTAGGTAAGTGCACACACAATCCCAGCAGAGCTAGGTGAGTACACACAATTCCAGCAGAGCCATGTTAATACACACAAAATCCCAGTAGATCTAGCTAAGTATACGCACAATCCCAGAAGAGCTAGGTAAGTGCACACACAATCCCAGCAGAGCTAGGTAAGTACACACACAATCCCAACAGAGCTAGGTAAGTGTACACAGTCCCAGCAGAGCTTGGTAAGTACACACACAATCCCAGCAGAGCTAGGTAAGTACACACAATCCCAGCAGAGCTAGGCAAGTACACTCACAATCCCAACAGAGCTAGGTAAGTACACACAGTCCCAACAGAGCTTGGTAAGTACACACACAATCCCAGCAGAGCTAGTTAAGTACACACAATCCCAGCAGAGCTAGGTGAGTACACACACTTGTGCAGAGGCAAGTCATAGCATCATCTCATCTGCTTACCTGGAGGTTGTATACCTGGAGGTTGTATACCTGGAGGTTGTATACCTGGAGGTTGTATACCTGGAGGTTGTATACCTGGAGGTTGTATACCTGGAGGTTGTATACCTGGAGAGTGTATACCTGGATGGTGTATACCTGTAGACAGCCTGTACTGTCTGCATAGACAGCCAATGCTGTCTGCCAGCTGAGTTCATATTTCGTGCCATGCTCGTGCTGCCAACTATAGGCCCATACCCACTTCAGTCTGCCCCACCATGTTCCTTCCTCACTTGGTGTCAAGGCATCAATCAGTCAACAGGCCTACTCCTCTCTCCCTCGCATGGATATGGCTCCCGGGCCATGGACACAAACACACTGCCTGTGTACCCTCACGTTATCGCAAATAAAGTAAGAAGCCTCCGAAGCCTTGTCATTGCTACCCCGCCTAGATCGACAACGCAATAATCCTTAGAAAACATTGGTGGACAGCGGCGGTTGCAGCAGATGTGTTGCCCCAGAAGGGAAGGAAGAGGAATGAAGTCATCTTCACTTCATCACCCTACACAAGAAGCATCTGTCTCTCAACGAGTTATCCTGATGTCTTGTCTTCAAGTCTCAGCATCCAGACACAGGTACAATGAGGATCCAGGCCGAAATTTGTCGAATTTCTTCAAGAAATATAGTGGCGTCCCGGCGACTCCACGTCACAGTGTCCCATGTTGTTTCTCAGTCACGTGCTCAGCCTTACCAGCATGTTCTGCTGTTGTTTTCAACTCAGCATGGCTGATTCAGCAAGTCAGAGGTGAGTTTGTGGTGATTTCTGCGTCCAGTGTGAGTGTTTCTCCCCGAGTTGTGGGTAGGGAGGAGGAGCGGCCGTGTTCCTCCCTTGTCTCTCACCATACACGCTTGCCACCTCACACCACTCACCGTCTCACTCTCTCTGCTTTGATTCTGAATTCCGTGTGAATTCTTGCCAGAGCTGTGTATCCAAGTGCCCAGGTTACTCGAAGCCACGTGGATCACCAAGCCACGTGGGATGTACAAGCCAGATGTCCCAAGCCACATGCTGTGACCTGCTGACGTCACCACGATGCTGCCCGACTCCATGACGTCACCATGCTGCCGACGTCACCACGATGCTGCCCGACTCCACTGACGTCACTCACGATGCTGCCCGACTTCAGGACGTCACGTCGTGATGTCACCCACGATGTTGCCTGACGTCACCTCGCGATGTCACCCCATGACATCACCTCACGACGTCACGCCTGACATCACATGTTCTAGTGTGAAGTGTGCGTTTTATTTTCAGTATTGTCGAGAAGTTTGAGAGAAGATATATGTCGTGTGTTAATTCCTCTCAGTCAGTGTTCTCACATGTTCGTGTATGGCTTAGTGTTGAATTTTGCACAGAAAAGCGTCATTTGCTAATAAGCCATGTTGTACCGCATGTGCAGTATGTGTGTGCAGTCTTCCATGTGTCTTGAGCACAGCTGTGTGTGGACCACAGTATGTTCGCCCAGACCACTGTGTAGCACCTGTGTTACTTCCTCGTGTTACTTGTCACCCAGTGTGACCCGTGCAGTGTGACCCCCGCGCAGTGTGACCCACACACAGTGTGACCCACGCACGCATGACAGCTGACATCAGTCAGTCCAGGCGTCAGTTACGAGCGTCCAAGCCCCTTGTTCAGAAAGCTCTTTATGTTCGCCGCTCGTGATGCTGCTGAATCATTCCCGCGACGATTCTCCCATCAAGACTCGTTTCCACTTCACCTTCTGACCGTCAGAGTACAGTTATATGTAGAGACCAGTCTGGGGACACTTAGACCATCCTCTGCTGTAACTTCAACTATCCAGAGAATGACACTAATCAAGCCGCAGTAGCCATGTCCTGTCAGCAGGCGACTGTCAGCCTAGTGTCACAGCTTCAGTGAGCAACCTGCACAAAGATGATGTCACTTTGACTGCTAGCCCACTCACTGCAGTAAGGTGTATGTTGTTACGACCTCCAGATGTTTCGCCGAGTCGTCTCTGCCACGACTCACTCCACACTCGCCAGCAGCGACAGCCCCAGCGACAGTACCAGTCGAGAAATGTCCTCCTGAGTCGCTTGCCAGAAGAAGTCCTGCCCAGTTGCGACTACTGACGACTCCTCACTCGAGGGCACCAGCAGGTTGTGCCCCAGGATGAGTGAACCCTGCAACGACTACTACGATGACTGCTTCACCGTCCCAGAGGAGACCGTACCCTGTTACGTCACAGCTCAGCCGCAGCGATGTCTCCTGTGTTGCAGTATCTGTCCAGACGCAGGAAGGTGTGCAGTGATGCATCGACACTCACTGCCTTAGACCACGAAGCACACTTTTTTTTTCTTCCCCGCGGCCCGGTCTGGGACCAGGCCTCATGGTGGAATCAGGGCCTGATCAACCAGGCTGTTACTAGATAAATACGATAAATACAAATAAACGAAAGTGGCCTTTTGCCTGAAAGAGGAGTCAGGTTGTACAGGCTATTGCTGCTTGCAGCGTGCAAGCAGCACTAGCACGATTGACCACTCTGGCAAGACTGAAGTCTGGCCTCAATAACGTCACCGTCGTAGGACTGGAAATGTAAGAGGGAGAAATTGACTTTTACTTCTTAAAATTCAGTTTGGGTTCCATGATTAATTTTTTCTTGTAAAATAATAAGAATAGTTAGCAATCAGCAGAATTTAAAAAAAAAAATTAACTTAGAATTAAAAATTATGAAGGAGGAAAAAGATGAAAATGAGAGACTTAATTATCACTAAATTATTAACTGGTGGAAAGAAACAGCGTTGTAACTTACGAAAGTAAGATGGAAGAAAATATTAAGAGTGTATATGTATGAGTGCATGTGCATACTTATGCATATACACTCATACATATACAGTATGTTACAAGTACGTCTGGCAGTTTGGGAGACATACAGATGATTATCAAACCAAATGCAAATTGAAAATTAGACACATATGCAACATCTGGGTATCTTTATTGTAGACGTTTCGCCATCCAGTGGCTTTATCAATACAAATTCAAGGACATAATCGGAAGACAGTGGAACTATGTACAAAAGATGAAGTAATCAGTCCCTCAGCCTTAGAGTTGGTGTGAAGAGCACCGTAGTTGTGAAGAATCTGGAGCACAGGCAAGAAGACTGGCGCTTATATACTGGCGTCAGGTGGTAAGGGACGGGTAGCAGACGAAGACAGTCACTGGCAGGCGGGATTCCCCAGTGGAAGTAGGTCATACCTGAGGGACGGGTTAGTTGTAGTAGTAGTAGTCGTGAAGAATGTTGTGTAGGTGTCCTCTGAACCAAGATTCCATGATGTTGCAGTGTCTGGCAAGTTGTACATGTATGGTATACAATACCATTCATGTACAAATGCATATTATGTGGTCAGGCCTACGGTCACTGTCTTGAACACTATGTGCTTGACTGTCCACTTATTGAGGAATATAGAGATAGACAGTATAATAACCTATGTGATAGGTCAAGATATCTTATTAATGAAAATAAGATACCAGATATACTAAGCAAATTTCTTAAATTTGCTTGTAACATATAAGTGAACTGTAGATATAAATCCAAATGTACTCCTAACTCTTTTGGGGCCTAGTTCCTAGGCTTATTGTGTATCCATATGCTCTTGCGCTACCGTCCACAGGATGGATATGGGGTGCACAATAATCTATATAAAATCTAATATACAGTATGCATTTGCGTGCAACCGGGGCACCACTAGGCTGATAATGAGTGTTGGCAAATTTAGGATGGATAATGAAGACCTCCTCAAGCACTTCAGAACAGATAAAGTATTTATACAGTTCCTAGTACACCATTCCACCATGCCTAAAGTCAGTGACAACGGGACACTCAACTATATAATGTGTCTTCTATACAGAGCTTACATGTAGACTAAGCAAAGACTGGAGGCTCACCTGTGGTTCCACGCATCTGTCGCAGGTAACGATAGTGCAACCTGACTCTGGCAGTCACCGTGTCACACAATCTAATGGACGTTTTACGTTGCTCACTCACACAACTTTCCGATTGGAACAGATCACAATGTTTGATAATAGAATCCTTAGGTTTGTTAGTATCGGTGTTTTATCGTCTTCCAGAGATGATATACTTTAACAGGAATGTTTTAACAGTAGAGAGAGGGATGACCAGTTGTAACTCCACCTCCTGTTTTTCATAAGCATACCTAGCATTTTCTTATCAGTGTTATCATCACAGCTGATTCCGATATGAGAAGGGATCCAGATTAATAAATACGATAGCCTTTGTCCTAAGCACTTTTATGGTCATTTTTAAATGTCTGTTATGATGTTCCTGGTGTCTGACTCGGAGTCACAAAAGATTACCCCTCCTGTGTTTTTAATATTTTGGCGGCTAGTTTCAGTGCATTTAGTTATGTTAGTCTTGAACTGAGCCAGTTATTCAGTCTGATTCTAAGTCTTTACACACTTGTTACCTTTGTGTATTTTAAAGGCTGCTGCAGTGCGACCTATAGTTTACTGAATTGAGCTATCAATATAAGCATGGTGCTCAATGGGTAACATGGTATCTATATGCGAGGCAATAGTGTCTTGCACTGCTGTTTTAAAGAGGAGTGGATTATCATTGATCCTCGTAGTAAGAGGTGTTTGATATCCTTACAGTGGGTAGTGGGTAGGGAGGTATGTCCTGGGCAGATGTACTGCATTTAATAGGGATGTTCAGTTTATCTAAATTACTCACGGTATAATTACCAACAAAATGTTGGTAATTATTCGCTCCTGGAGAGCGAAACGTTGCCACAACAAAATATCACAGTTGCATCTGTGTCCATTCACCTAACATAAATTACTCATCTCTTTCTGCATACTTGAAAATGGTTTCGGGGGTCAACGCCCCCTGAAGCCTGGTTCCAGACCAGGCCTCCTGGTGGATGACCCGATCAACAAGTGCCAGCCGCACGCAGACCAGCTGATGAAGAACTGCCTCGAGGACTTTGCAAGTCCTTCTTGAAGACAGCAAAAGGGTTGTTGGTAACCCCTCTTATGTGTGAAGGGAGGAGTTAAAAAGTCATTAACAAAGTACTGTTATGCATATATTAATTTCAAGCAGATTCTTTTACTTTACTTAAAAACATAAGAACATAAGAAAGGAGGAACACTGCAGCAGGCCTGTTGGCCCATACTAGGCAGGTCCTTCACATTCCATCCCACTAACAAGATATTTGTTCAACCCAATCTTAAATGCTACCCAAGTGTTTCCAGTGAGGTCGAGACAGCAGGGCGACTGGACTGGTCGACCGCGGTACTTATCCGTGTATTGTGTAATGCCTCTCTAATTTGCTAGTATCACAAGCTAGTTTTAGAGTTGCACACTATGAAATATATATATATATATATATATATATATATATATATATATATATATATATATATATATATATCCTTGATTTCGTCTACGTTACTTTTAAAATAACCTGGACACTTACTTTCCTTGCATAAATGATGCACCTGGTTATTATAAGCTGTAGGTAGAATCATCCTTGAACAGATATAAGCTGCTGGGATACTATCTTTAGAAGAGTGATAATTAAAAGCTGTAAATGGTACTATCTCTGGACAGATATTAAAAGCTTTGGGTCCCCGGGACCCGACGAGTTGTTTTCCAGGGTACTTAAAGAATGCAAGATGGAACTTAGTCAGCCATTAACGAATGTGTTTAATACGTCCATCCTAACTGGTGTTGTGCCAGAGATGTGGAAGATAGCTAATGTAGTTCCTATATTCAAATCAGGGGATAAGTCCATTCCATCAAATTACCGTCCAATAAGCCTACATCTATAGTAGGCAAATTATTAGAATCAGTTATAGCTGATATTATTAGAAGTCACCTTGAAGAACATAATTTGATTAATGAATCTCAGCATGGGTTCACGAGAGGTCGTTCCTGCCTGACAAATTTACTGACGTTTTTCAATAAAACATTTGAGGCAGTAGACAGTGAACACAGTGGAGGAACACTGCCTTCTGCAGTGTTCCTCCATTCTTATGTTATTTCTGGACAGATATTAAAAACTCTAGGTGATACTATCTCTGGACATATAAACAGAGAGAAGACTTGAACGTCAGTGTGTCGAGAAAGAGATGTATCTCACGACCGTGTTGGAATTCAAACATTAAACTTAATGTTAGATGTGTCAGTTTGTTTGACCTTTTAGCCGCATCAACAGTTAGTGAAATTCATCTCATCCATGATTGTCTTCTTGAGTAAGATGGACATCCCTTGCATCGTGTTCTGTATTGGGAGTCTTATGACACACTTGTTTACACACATGCAAGTGTAGTGTGACCTAAGTGTAAGTAGAAGTAGCAAGACATACCTGAAATCTTGCATGTTTATGAGACAAAAAAAAGACACCAGCAATCCTACCATCATGTAAAACAATTACAGGCTTCCGTTTTACACTCACTTGGCAGGACTGTAGTACCTCCCTGGGCGGTTGCTGTCTACCAACCTATATATATATATATATATATATATATATATTTTTTTTTATTAACACATCGGCCGATTCCCACCAAGGCAGGGTGGCCCGAAAAGAAAAACTTTCATCATCATTCACTCCATCACTGTCTTGCCAGAAGGGTGCTTTACACTACAGTTATAAAACTGCAACATTAACACCCCTCCTTTAGAGTGCCGGCACTGTACTTCCCATCTCCAGAACTCAAGTCCGGCCTGCCGGTTTCCTGAATCCTTCATAAATGTTACTTTGCTCACACTCCAACAGCACGTCAAGTATTAAAACCATATGCCTCCATTCACTCCTATCAAATACGCTCACACATGCTTGCTGGAAGTCCAAGCCCTCGCACACAAAACTTCCTTTACCCCCTCCCTCCAACCTTTCCTAGGCCGACCCCTACCCCGCCTTCCCTCCACTACAGATTTATACACTCTCGAAGTCACTCTGTCTCGTTCCATTCTCTCTACATGTCCAAACCACCTCAACAACCCTCCTCAGCTCTCTGGACAATCGTTTTGGTAATCCGCACCTCCTCCTAATTTCCAAACTCCGAATTCTCTGCATTATATTCACACCACACATTGACCTCAGACATGACATCTCCACTGCCTCCAGCCTTCTCCTCGTTGCAACATTCATCACCCATGCTTCACACCCATATAAGAGCGTTGGTATAACTATACTCTCATACATTCCCTCTTTACTTCCATGGACAAGGTTCTTTGTCTCCACAGACTCCGAAGTGCTCCACTCACCCTTTTCCCCTCATCAATTCTATGATTCACCTCATCCTTCATAGACCCATCCGCCGACATGTCCACTCCCAAATATCTGAATACATTCACCTCCTCCATACTCTCTCCCTCCAATCTGATATCCAATCTTTCGTCACCTATTCTTTTTGTTATCCTCATCACCTTACTCTTTCCTATATTCACTTTCAATTTTCTTCTTTTACACACCCTACCAAATTCATCCACCAACCTCTGCAGCTTCTCTTCAGAATCTCCCAAAAGCACAGTGTCATCAGCAAAAAGCAACTGTGACAACTCCCACTTTGTATTTGCTTCTTTATCTTTTAGCCCAACACCTCTTGCCAAGACCCTCGCATTCACTTCTCTTACAACCCCATCTATAAATATATTGAACAACCACGGTGACATCACACATCCTTGTCTAAGGCCCACTTTTACTGGGAAATAGTCCCCTTCCCTCCTACACACTCTAACCTGAGCCTCACTATCCTCATAAAACTCTTCACTGCTTTCAGTAACCTTCCTCCTATTCCATACACCTGCAACATCTGCCACATTGCCCCCCTATCTACCCTATCATACGCCTTTTCCAAATCCATAAATGCCACAAAAACATCTTTACCCTTATCCAAATACTGTTCACCTATATGTTTCACTGTAAACACTTGGTCTACACACCCCCTACCTTTCCTAAAGCCCCCTTGTTCATCTGCTATCCTGCTTTCTGTTTTACTCTTAATTCTTTCAATAATAACTCTACCATACACTTTACCAGGTACACTCAACAGACTTATTCCCTATAATTTTTGCACTCTCTTTTGTCCCCTTTGCCTTTATACAAAGGAACAATACACGCTCTCTGCCAATCCCTAGGTACCTTACCCTCTTCCATACATTTATTAAATAATAGCACCAACCACTCCAAAATTATATCCCCACCTGCTTTTAACATTTCTATCTTTATCCCATCAATCCCAGCTGCCTTACCCCTTTCATTCTACCCACTGCCTCACGAACTTCCCTACACCCACAACTGGCTCTTCCACACTCCTACAAGATGTTATTCCTCCTTGCCCTACACACGAAATCACAGCTTCCCTGTCTTCATCAACATTTAACAAATCCTCAAAATATTCTCTCCATCTTCCCGATACCTCTAACTCTCCATTTAATAACTCTCCTCTCCTATTTTTAACTGTCAAATCCATTTGTTCTCTAGGCTTCCTCAACTTATTAATCTCATTCCAAAACTTTTTCTTATTTTCAACAAAATTTGCTGATAACATCTCACCCACTCTCTCATCTGCTCTCTTTTACATTGCTTCACCACTCTTTTAACCTCTCTTTTTCTCTCCATATACTCTTCCCTCCTTGCATCACTTCTACTTTGTAAAAACCTCTCATATGCTAACTTTTTCTCCCTTACTACTCTCTTTACATCATCATTCCACCAATCGCTCCTCTTCCTCCCGCACCCACTCGCCTGTAACCACAAACTTCTGCTGAACACTCTAACACTACATTTTTAAATCTACCCCATACATTTTCGACCCCATTGCCTACACTCTCACTAGCCCATCTATCCTCCAATAGTTGTTTATATCTTACCCTAACTGCCTCCTCTTTTAGTTTATAAACCTTCACCTCTCTTTTACTTACTGATTCTATTTTCCTTGTATCCCATCTACCTTTACTCCCACTGTAGCTATAACTAAAAGTGATCTGATATATCTGTAGCCCTCTATAAACATGTACATCCTGAAGTCTACTCAACAGTCTTTTATCTACCAATACATAGTCCAACAAACTACTGTCATTACGCCCTACATCATATCTTGTATACTTATTTATCCTCTTTTTCTTAAAATATGTATTACCTATAACTAAACCCCTTTCTATACAAAGTTCAATCAAAGGGCTCCCATTATCATTTACACCTGGCACCCCAAACTTACCTACTACACCCTCTCTGCATGTTTCTCCCACTTTAGCATTTAGGTCCCCTACCACAATTACTCTCTCATTTGGTTCAAAAGTTCCTATACATTCGCTTAACATCTCCCAAAATCTCTCTCTCTCCTCTACACTCCTCTCTTCTCCAGGTGCATACACGCTTATTATGACCCACTTTTCGCATCCGACCCTTATTTTAATCCACATAATCCTTGAATTTACACATATATATTCCCTCTTTTCCTTCCATAACTGATCCTTCAACATTATTGCTACCCTTCCTTAGCTCTAACTCTCTCAGATACTCCTGACTTAATCCCATTTATTTCTCCCCACTGAAACTCGCCTACCCCCTTCAGCTTTGTTTCGCTTAGGGCCAGGACATCCAACTTCTTTTCATTCATAACATCGGCAATCATCTCTTTCTTATCATCCGCACTACATCCACGCACATTCAGACAACCAATTTTATAAAGTTTTTCTTCTTCTCGTTTTTAGTAGATTTGTACAGGAGAAGGGGTTACTAGCCCATTGCTCCCGGCATCTTAGTCGCCTCATACGACACGCATGGCTTACGGAGGAAAGATTCTTTTCCACTTCCCCATGGACAATAGAGAAAATAAAAAGAACAAGAGCTATTAAGAAAAGAAGAAAAACCTAGATGTGTGTATGTATATATATGCATGTGTATGCCAGTGTAGTGTGACCTAAAGTGTAAGTAGAAGTAGCTAGATATACCTGTTATCCAGCGTGTTTATGAGACAGAAAAAGACACCAGCAATCCTACCATCATGTAAAACAGTTTCAGGTTTCTGTTTCACAGTCACCTGGCATATATATATATATATATATATATATATATATATATATATATATATATATATATATATATATATATATATATATATATATATATATATATATTCCAGCAAGCATGCGCGAGCGTGTTAGGAGACGAATGGTTTTTGGGACCTGACGAACTGTTGGAGTGTGAGTAGGGTAATATTTTGTGAAGGGATTCAGGGAAATCTGTTAACCGGACTTGAGTCCTGGAAATAGGAAATACAATGCCTGCACTTTAAAGGAGGGGTTTGGGAGGAGTGTGAAGAGCACCGTGGTCATGGAGAATTTGAAGATTCTTCACACCAACTTCAAGGTTGAGGGACTGATTACCTCATCTTTTGTATATAGTTCTACTACCTTCCAGTTATGTTCTTGAATTTGTATTGATAAAGCCACTGCTTGGCGAACGTCTACAATAAAGATACCCAGATGTTGCACATGTGTCTAATTTTCATTATAATATTTAACTGCATTACAAACTTATGCCGCAATCTGCACTGTTCTAATTGCATGCATTGTGGTACAGGGGACTGGTGTTATGCAATACGGGGGGATTCCTTTCTTGGATCGCGCAGCGACTGAAATACAACTAGCAACGTAAGCATCCTCGACCCATCTGTTGTGGAACTGGTCCACGTAATACTCCACGAAGTTGGACCCGGAGGTTCTTTGCCAGGGAAAGTTATAATGAACCTTACCTAATAAGCCAAGTTGGAATATTTGGCTAATATTTAAGGTAATATGTCATTGTGGAGGAGGTAATTTCCTATTCATCTGAGAGTGAATTGTTCCTGAATTATTGGTTATTAATTCAAATGTATAATGATGCAAATTGAGCATAATTCTGATGGAAGTTAGGATGTGTAGATTGACGTGTTGTATAAGGGAGGTTATAGTTAGTCACACCAGTTGCTGGTACACACACGCAGAAATGTTCCTACCAAGACGGATTCCCTGAATTAAGCCTGAATACCTTCCACATACCCCCCTTCCCAACAGGCGCTGTATAATCCCACGGGTTTAGCGCTTCCCCTTGATAACAGTTAATTGAGCAGTATGTTACAAGGGGTATTGTAGGTTACAGGTGGTACTGTGGGTTGTTACAGGTGGTACTGTTGGGTTGTTACAGTTGGTACTGTTGGGTTGTTACAGGTGTTACTGTGGGTTGTTACAGGTGGTACTGTGGGTTGTTACAGGTGTTACTGTGGGTTGTTACAGGTGGTACTGTGGGTTGTTACAGGTGGTACTGTGGGTTGTTGCAGGTGGTACTGTTGGGTTGTTACAGGTGTTACTGTGGGTTGTTACAGGTGTTACTGTGGGTTGTTACAGGTGTTACTGTGGGTTGTTACAGTTGGTACTGTGGGTTTTTAAGGATACGAGATGACTACAGAATAACAGGGAACTGTTGACATTTCCCAAACATAGTGAGGTGTACCAGGTTAGAAACCTGACAGAAACCCACTGTGTGGGCGAAACATCTCCAGTACAGTTTCCATGTAACTGAATTTTGTGAGATGAGCCATAGACACTTGGCTCTTCATGTACTGTAAATCTGTTTAGTGGAGTGATTGATGTCCATCTCTTGATGTCTATTTAGTGCAGTGATTGATGCCCATCTCTCGATGTCTGTTTAGTGTAGTGACTGATGTCCATCTCTCGATGTCTAGCGCAGTGATTGATGTCCATCTCTCGATGTCTCTTTAGTGGAGTGATTGATGTCCATCTCTCGATGTCTGTTTAGTGCAGTGATTGATGTCAATCTCTCGATGTATGTTTATTGGAGTGATTGATGTCCATCTCTCGATGTCTATTTAGTGCAGTGATTGATGTTCATCTCTCGATGTCTGTTTAGTGCAGTGATTGATGTCCATATCTCGATGTCTCTAGCGCAGTGATTGATGTCCATATCTCGATGTCTCTTTAGCGCAGTGATTGATGTCCATCTCTCGATGTCTGTTTAGTGGAGTGATTGATGTCCATCTCTCGATATCTGTTTAGTGGAGTGATTGATGTCTATCTCTCGATGTATGTTTAGTGGAGTGATTGATGTCCATCTCTCGATGTATGTTTAGTGGAGTGATTGATGTCCATCTCTCGATGTCTCAAATCTGTAAAATTCTTCAGGATTTGTTTATGCATTACTGTCCCTAAGCTAGATATAGTAAACATTGATTTAATCGACTAAACTATAGCGTACATTAGGACCGTTGTGTAACGTATGTGACGGCCAATGAGACACTGAAGCCACACATATATCACTGACGATGATTTATGGACGAGTGTCTGTATCGTACTCAACTGTGTACAAGTATTAGATGGAACTCCATGCTGAGAGAGTACATGTACGCAGCTCAATAAGCTTTAATTTTTGAGTGTTTGGATTATTTGTGAAAGTTTGTGCTGTGAGAGGAAGAGTGTGCAGGAGAGCTAGAGTGAGTGAGTGTATTCACGCATTCGTGTTTGCAGGGGTCGAATCATGGCTCTTCACTATTCAATGTTCTTATGTGTGTTCGTGTTTGTACATTTACCTTCATGTGTGTGTGTGTGTGTGTGTGTGTGTGTGTGTGTGTGTGGAGGAAAGACGCCTGTTTTTGTCTGCCTACCTGGTGATGGTTCCAGGTGCCATCGCCCCCATGACCAGGTCCCCGACCACTCCTGGTTGATGGTCTCATCAATAAGGTTGTTGGCGATAGTCAGACGCAGTCCTGGATGCACACCTACAGCCTGACTGATCAGGCTGACAATCAGGAGGCCTGGTCTGGGACTGGGCCGCGGGTGCATTACTCCCTCACCCCTTGAAATCAACTAGAGGTAACCTTCAGGTAAGTTCTCTTGTACGTTAGGAGTGTTTTGCACGTGTATACACATGTTCCCGTTTCTAAGATGTGTATACATAAACTACACATTTTGTAAATCCAATCACAGATAAAATATTATAGATGGAGGAGGGTGTGGAGGTGGCTGTATGTGTGATTCAGAGGTTGTGGGTGTAGTGAGGTGTACACATGTGCGGCTGCTGCCGGAGTCTGTGTTCCCTCTGGCTTGCTTAATGCTGCAGTCTTCCCTCTAACCTGGTAGCCCTCTCTAACATTTAGTGTTGCACACTCTCACCCCTCTCTTCTCCTTCCCACCTATAGTCCCACTAACCTACCACACCCACTCACCTCCCACACCCACTCACCTTCCACACCCACTCACCTTCCACACCCACTCACCTTCCACACCCACTCACCTTCCACACCCACTCACCTTCCACACCCACTCACCTTCCACACCCACTCATCTCACACACACTCACCTTCCACACCCACTCACCTTCCACACCCACTCATCTCACACACACACATCTCACACCCACTCACCTACCACATCCACTCACTTCTCACACTCATTCACCTTCCACACCCACTTACCTACCCTCCCACTCACCTAACCTCCCACATCCACTCACCTCCCACACCCACCTACCACACCCACTCACATCCCACACCCACTCACCTGCCACACCCACTCACCTCCCACACACACCATCCACATGTACTTACCTCCCATATCCACTCATCTCCCACATCCACCCATCTCCCACATCCACCCACCACCCACCTTCCAATCACACACCACATCCACCATCCTTTCAATCACACACTTCATCCTTTTTTCCCTCACTTCACCTCCCACACTGTTTTCCACTCCATCTCATAAACTTTAACTCCCACAGTCAACCTCTCACACCCTCCCACATTCCCACAAATCACAACCATGAGTACGGGCGTAGTCTGTAGTTCCTGAGTTGGCTGACAAGACTTTCCAATAAATACGATACAAGACATTGTGCGCAGGTAAATCCTTAATTTACTTATAGATAATGTTTCTCTCTTTATCTAATCATTACAGGGAGTAACATAACATTACATATATAAACAAGTGAGGTGAGGAGACATCATCCTGCGTGCCTAAAGTGTGTGTTATTTTAACTCAGTATCCGTGAGAGTCTGTTTGGCGTGTGCCGAGTGCAGTTCATGTTAGTTCATCTTGTAATGGTCTACATCATGCATTACTACTATACATTCCTGCTTTACCAGCTGCTTTACCCCCTTTCATTCTACCCACTGCCCCACGCACTTTCCCCCACACTCACAACTGGTTCTTCCTCACTCATATAAGATGTTATTCCTCTTTGCCATATACACGAAATTACAGCTTCCCTATCTTCATCAACATTTAACAATTCCTCAAAATATTTCCTCCATCTTCCCGATACCTCTAACTCTCCGTTTAATAGCTCACCCTTGCAGACTCCTCCAGTAGACCAGCTCCTCCCAAAGAGCACAAACAGTCCCACTGGGACAAACCGATCATGAAAAAAATTGTCAACACAATGCTCACCAACGCTTCAGGAAAGGACAAAGCTCGTCTCCTAGCAGTGAAGGCACCACACTCAGGAGATTTCCTTCTAGCTGTTCCCAATTCCTCTCTGGGGACTCGACTCGACTCACAGGCCATTCGGATTGGTGTTGCTCTTCGCCTAGCCTCCCCCATACTCACCGAACATAGGTGTATTTGTGGCAGGGCGACGGCCGATCAATTCGGACTTCATGGTCTCGTGTGTCACATATCAGAAGGGAAGTATGCTAGGTCAATGACATCATAAAGAGAAGCCTCGCTACGGCCCGTTGCCCAGCTCAACGGGAACCCCAAGTGCAGAGGTCTGATGGAAGTCAAAAGCGTCCTGATGGAGCCACTATGCTACCCTGGAAGGATGGTAAGCAGATTGCTTGGGACTACACCTGTGCTGCCACAATGGCAGACACCTACTTGTCATACTCCGTAGCCGAAGGGGTGGAGCTGCCAGCCACAGGGAGACCCAGAAGACTCGCAAATATAAAGGCCTTCCCCCTTGCTATAACTTCATCCCAATAGGGTCGGAGACCCATGGAGCATGGGACAAGTGTGCTCTAAAGTTTCTCAAAGAGCTGGGTGAAAAACTCATCATAGAAACCAAGGACCACAGGGCGACCATCATTCTCTTTCAGAGACTCAGTGTTGCGATCCAGAGGGGAAATGTCTGCAGCATTCTGGGCACGAGGCCCACTGCCGGGGAGCTGGACGAAGTATTTGACATGTAGCTCTGAGTTGTTATCTATGTTGTTTTACTCCCTATTGTATTCTTGTCAATGTATTTTGTCAATGAATTTTGTCTTGAAATAAAGTGTATATATATATATATATATATATATATATATATATATATACGAAGAATGGTGAATATCATACCTGGAGAGAATTCCAGGGGTCAACGCCCCTACGGCCCGGTCTGTAATCAGTCCCTCCTTCTGATCTTCACCATTCTTCTTTGTATTGGACTGATGAAGTCACTGTGTGGCGAAACGTTTCCCACAATAAACATACTCAAGTGTTGCACATGTGTCTAATTTATCATCCTGTCAATTCCCTGAACCATTTATCTACATATAATGGTCAACTCTGCTCCTACACACTTGCATTTCACTCTCCACCGTCGTGGAATTAGTAAGAAACTTTAACAAACATTTGAAGCTCCGCCAATGAGGATTTTGGACGTTATCCCGGCCATTCGAGGATGCTGGGGATGGGATCCGCAACTCTGGTTATAGGGTACCTACACATGCCAAGTTATTCCTAGAATGTGGCCCTCGTTACCGGGCACAAGCATTCTAAACTTGAATCCGATAGGACGAGGAATTCTCGAGTTACAAGCGAAAGAAAATCGAAAAGTTGGTGTACGGAAACAATCAGGCAACCGTTTAGACCTGGAGGAGCCTCAGGCAACCGTTAAGACCTGGAGGATCCTCAGGCAACCGTTTAGACCTGGAGGAGCCTCAGGCAACCGTTAAGACCTGGAGGAGCCTCAGGCAACCGTTAAGACCTAGAGGATCCTCAGGCAACCGTTTAGACCTGGAGGATCCTCAGGCAACCGTTTAGACTTGGAGGATCCTCAGGCAACCGTTTAGACCTGGAGGATCCTCAGGCAACCGTTAAGACCTGGAGGATCCTCAGGCAACAATTTAGACCTGGAGGATCCTCAGGCAACCGTTTAGACCTAGAGGATCCTCTTCAGTGATGCCTAGTGACCAACGTCCAGTCACTGAGCAGTGAAAGTCATTACTGGAACTCTGAAGAGCAACTTAACATTAACGAGCCTGGCCCATGGCCGGGCTCCGAGAGTAGTAAGATTCTCGAAACTCATCAAAGGTATATATATATTGACATGGGAGGAGGTGGAAGAGTGTTGGGTAAGAAGGAGGTGGAAGAGTGTTGGGTAAGAAGGAGGTGGAAGAGTGTTGGTGCTTAAGGGTGAGCTTCCCGAGCTCTCCCTTAGTGCTGGTGCTTAAGGGTGAGCTTCCCGAGCTCTCCCTCAGTGCTGGTGCTTAAGGGTGAGCTTCCCGAGCTCTCCCTCAGTGCTGGTGCTCAAGATGGATGACACAGTAATAACAAGAGTTTTCCCATGCCTTGTTCTTTGTCTCCTTTCATTCAATTATTCCTCGACTCTCCCTTCTCACCTCATCTCCCAGTTTCTTTTCACCTCTCCTTTCTCTATGTTTCAGGTCTTGTCTCCCTTCATTTCTCTTTTTCTCAGTCGCCCTTCCCTTCTCCCTTAATTTCTCTCCCTTCCCTTCTCCTTTAATTTCTCTCCCTTCCCTTCTCCCTTAATTTCTCTCCCTTCCCTTCTCCCATTCTTAGTTCCTCACCCTTCCCTTCTCCCTTTCTTAGTTCCTCACCCTTCCCTTCTCCCTTTCTTAGTTCCTCACCCTTCCTTTCTCCCTTTCCTAGTTCCTCACCCTTCCCTTCTCTTTTATCTCACTTCCTCAAATTTATTGGGTCTCCCTGAAGAGATTCTTCTAAGAAGTTGTTTAATTTTTTTCTTTAATCTTCCTTCAATTTTTCTCTTTCTCTTCGCTCACAACTTGAAAACGCCTCATCCGATCGGCTATAAATTTTCAACGCTTGTGTATAGTAACTATTACCAAATTTTTGGAATCACGTTCACCTTCCCTGTGACCAAAGTTATTGAATCTATTCCCAGCATCCTGAGATGGCTGGGATAACCTCCAAAATCCTCGGTGGAGGAGCTTCAAACCTTCATAAAGGTTGCCAGAAAAATACTCTGGAGGTGGAGAGCGACATTCAGATGTATAGGAGCAAATGTGATGATTTTATGTGCAAAATAGTGTGAATTATTTAATCCCCTTAGATGAGGTTAAATAATTTTCACTTTACCTCTTCTGAAGGACTTCAGTATTTAATGGCTGATGAAGTTCAGTGCCAGGATTGTAACTATTAAGTTTTGTTTGTGTTAGCAAATTTGTGGTTGGAATAAAATTAGTAAAAAAAAAAAACTTAGTATCGTTGGAATCCCTGCCATAACTGGAGAATGATTCGTCTGACAGGCTTCAAATTTTCACCAGTGTTGTGGTTTCCTGATCATGATGTTCACGCTGCCACTGGCTCTCATGAGTCCCAGTTTGTCCAATTTATTGAATAAATCATGATACTCACTTATTCAATAACAAAAGAATGATTCTCCCGATTGTCTTCAAAAATATTATTGCCGATGCATCATTCTGGGTGGAAAACTCATCATAGAAACCAAGGACCACAAGGCGACCAGCTTCCTCTTTCAGAGACTCAGTGTTGCGATCCAGAGGGGAAATGCCTGCAGTATTCTGGGCACGCGGCCCACTGCCGGGGAGCTGGACGAAGTATTTGACATGTAGCTCTGAGTTGTCATCTATGTTGTTTTACTCACTATTGTATTCTTGTTAATGTATTTTGACACTGTATTGTATCTTGAAATAAATTTTATATATATTTAATAAAAGATGGGGTGGTAGGGGAAGCGGAATATTCAAATGGCTTCAGAAAGACATCTAAATATTCTTCCTTGAAGCCTTTTTATCCACTTCTCCGAGGCTATGGGACCCACAATTTACACCAGAGGTGGACCCAAAAATAAATAAATAAATATATATATATATATATATATATATATATATATATATATATATATATATATATATATAAGAATGAAATTAGCCGAGGACACCATCGTCTGTCCTCGGCTCACGGTACATCACCTAGCTGTGCTGGGTGCGTGAACTTTGTAGGATTGGGTCGTCCTGTGGATAAGAGCGTCGTGCAATTTTCGCTCACCATGAGGCGTGTCAAAACAACACGGGTTCGAGCCCTCGGCTAGTCGCAGTGTTGTTATATATATATTATATATATATAATTCTAGAATGATGCATTTGAGCTTTGCTCAAACATCTGCAACACAATTGTCATCAAAGATTTGTTAAGTTACACCATGAATTAAGGAAAGATCCTGGACTTCACCTTACCAAACAGACAAAGCAAATGCGATAGTAATTATGGACAAGGTAGATTATAGTGGAAAATGAACATATTAGAAGACAGGGGTACTGATGTGCCCTTTAAAGGTGTGTGTTGACGCAATTTGTCCACTTTTAATCTAGAAATGGTATAGTATTTTACCTTATTGCATTAATTTGCCTTGATGCTGGTGAGGGGCTCTTGATCCAAGAAACTGCACTTCCCCTTGCAACGTCACAGCATAACTGCGTCACAACATAGCTACGTCACAACATAACTGCGTCACAACATAACTGCGTCACAACATAGCTACGTCACAGCATAACTGCGTCACAACATAGCTGCGTCACAACACAGCTGAGTCACAACACAACCGAATCACGAAGAATAAAAAGGCACAATACCATAACTGGAACAGTACACAAATAACAATGGTCCGTCACAACTTTCATTCTCCTGTGTTATTTGTGTATAATTGCGTCACAACATGGCTGCGTCACAACATAACAATGAGATACTGAGGGAGTGTAAGAAGGCTAATGAGCGCTTCATCAAGGCTGGTCTGTCACCCTCCCTCATTACACTGATTGGGAACTGCTCCCTCCTTGCTTCCCAAGTGGTAAACCCCTACAAGGTACAGGGTGGGTGGGTGCCTATGTGCCACTGATGGGCTCTTGATTCATGGGTTTGGGGCTACTTTCTTCCTTCCCCCTCCTCCCCTCTCTTAGGATCAAGCGTTGTTACACCCAGTGAAAAGTAGGGTGCCATACCTACAGTTATCCATGACTGCCATACCTACAGTTATCCAGGGTGCCATACCTACAGTTATCCAAGTGTGTCATAGCTTCAGTTATACAGGGTGTTATACCTACAGTTATAGGGTGCCATATCTAAAGTTATCCAGGGTGTCATACCTACAGTAATCCAGGGTGCCATACCTACAGTTATCCAGGGTGCCATACCTACAGTTATCCAGGGTGATATACCTACAGTTATCCAGGGTGCCATACCTACAGTTATCCAGCGTGCCATACCTACAGTTATCCAAGGGTGCCATAGCTTCAGTTATCCAGGGTGTCATACCTACAGTTATAGGGTGCCATACCTAAAGTTATCCAGGGTGCCATACCTACAGTTATCCAGGGTGCCATACCATACATAGCTTCAGTTATCCAAGGTGTCATACTTACAGTTATCCAAGGGTGCCATACCTACAGTTATTCAGGGTGCCATACCTACAGTTATCCAAGGGTGCCATAGTTTCAGTTATCCAGGGTGTCATACCTACAGTTATTCAGGGTGCCATACCAACAGTTATCCAAGGGTGCCATAGTTTCAGTTATCCAGGGTGTCATACCTACGCTAATGGTTGCTGGGTGTCTCAACAACCTTAACCCCACTTAATACCGCCTTTTCCCTCACATCCAGTACTACAACAACACCTGGTATTGTGGACAGTGATGATCCTGGTACTACAACAAAACCTGGTATTGTGGACAGTGATGATCCTGGTACTACAACACCTGGTGGTCTGGTGGCTAGAGCTCTCGCTTCACATACGGAGGGCCCGGGTTCGATTCCCGTCGGGTGGAAACATTTCGACGTGTTTTCTTACACCTGTTGTCATGTTCACCTAGCAGCAAATAGGTACCTGGGTTGTTAGTCGACTGGTGTGGGTCGCATCCTGGGGGACAAGATTAAGGACCCCAATGGAAATAAGACAGACAGTCCTCGATGACGCACTGACTTTCTTGGGTTATCCTGGGTAGCTAACCTTCCGGGGTTAAAAATCCGAAGAAATCTTATCTTATCTTACTGTGGTACTCCTAACCTCTCTTCATCTACCTGTGTCGATTCACCGCCAAACCCATATGGGTTATGATACACTGATCATGGGCTATCAAGAATATGGTGAATAAGGGTTTGATCCGAGGCGTGGGAGAAAAGCTCCAGTTTGTTCGATCCTCACCAGGTGGATGGATGGGTTGAGATGAACATTTAACTCTGTCATATGAGTGTCACAATGACTTTCCTTCCACTGTATAGTACTGGGTCTTCATGTGTACACACACCTGTAATTTGACTGTCTCCTGAGGGGAAAGATGACCTCTTTTTCCCCTCGCTTCAACTTGCATTTAATTGATATTAGTTTGTTCTACTATGTCTTATTTATTTCCATTTTTTTGTAAACAACACAGAGTAAATCACTTTTGATAATTGAAACTGAGTTCAAAATGTTCCATTCTGCCCTTCAGTTCACCATATTCTTTTTCTTTTGTCTCAAAAAATACTAATATTCACTCGATTAGTTTACAGAACTGTACAGTTTTGCTTTACACTTTAACTGCCTTAACTTCCTTGCTTCTAACTCATCAATATTCCCTTATAATCCGCTGAAAACTCTGGGCTCTATCACACACACACACACATTAGGAAAAAAAAAAGGTGGCTCAGAGGGGAATTCGAAGGCCCAGGGGATCATAGGAGAATGGTTCTCGTAAGGATGAATGGATGGAAGAGCAATGCAAAAGGATGGAACAAGAGTGGAAAAGCAAACTAGGTGAGTTTTCTGCGAAAATGAAGAAAAGGATGGAGGCAGAGCTTTCTGTGAAATTGGAAAAGAGGTTGGAGAAGGAGAAGAAGAAATGGGAGTCACAAATCGAAGCTGCAGTAGCAAGGATAAGGGCCCTAGAATATGAGGTAAATAGGCTGAAGTGAGTTACAAGGGTATTGACCAGAGGAGACATAGCATCTGAAGCTGGTACACCCCTACTGAATGAGGAGCCCAATGAGAAGGAAGGAGACATAACTTATGCTAAGGTCCTATCAGACCACCAAGCAGAGCCAAGGAATGAAGGGAGAGAGCAGTTGGGAGCAAGGATAGCAGTAAGAGAGGGGGAGAGGGGGTTAGGTCCTATGCAGAGGCACAACCATGCCACCAAGAGCTACAAGAAAAAATAAGGGAAACAATGACCATGTACAAATGGGGACCCGGCACAGAGGGAAAGACAATGGGAGGAGGAGAGAGATGTCAGTGTTTATTCATGGGCTTCAGGAGAGTGAGGGGAGGATGCACAATGAAAGACAGCAGAAAGAAAAACAGGAAATTGAAAACATCATCAAAGAAATAGGCGAGGAGGACATGACTGAGATAGTAAATTTTCAGAGAATAGGGGGAAACTTGAAGGGGAGAAATCGTCCGGTCAAGATGATTTTCAAGACAGAAACGGTGCAAAACAGGATCCTGCAAGAGAAACCACGGCTGAAGGAATTGCCAACATACAAGAGGGTGTTCCTAGATCAAAACAGAATGACAGCAACTGAGGGAGAGGACACAGAAGCAAAAGGGGCTAGGAAGAGAGACAAGGACAGAATCAGCAGAGGACAACCAGAGCAGGGCAGAGCAACAAGCGTTAGCACACACAGAACTACCCTTAGAATCCCAACACAAACCACAATCCACACTTACAGCCCCCACAACACTACACCATAGAATCCCACAGCACACTGCCAGGTCCCCCACCCTCACAGACCCCCCAGAACACAGTGTTGGAGAGGAAACTGAAAGTATGGTGATGGAATAACGAATAAGTGGGAGGAATGGGATGAAAGAGTCAGAGGCATCACCGGACATCATAGCTCTCACAGAAACCAAGCTCACAGGAATGATAACAGATGCCATCTTTCCAACAGGATATCAGATCCTGAGGAAAGACAGAGGGAACAGAGGGTGTGGAGGAGTGGCACTGCTCATCAAAAACCGTTCATCAAAAAACTTTTTTTTATTCTAAGGACTGTAACCAGAGGGAAATTGGCTTGGAGATCGGGGCTGACGTTGAGACAGTTGAGTATGGATCACAACGAGGAGCCAGTGATCACAAAATACCTCGTGAAAGAAGACGTGGGGAGAGAAACAGAGAATGATGTACTTAGCATCTGACTAAGACTCGCGTCAGGAAACTCTTGTCCTGTTTCCTGACGAATCTTACCTGGTCTGGGAATCAGGGTCTCCAAGAAAAATTTTGCAAGGCGGAACAAGACTGCTTTGGGGTCCCTGGGGGCACGCTGAGTGTCAGTAGTTCTGAGTACTTGTATACCAATTAAAACCGTTATGCGAGTCACTGCCTCCCTGGCTATGTGACGTCACGAGTCCCTTTGAACTGCCTGCCTCGAGCGGTGGTCAATGAGAGTAGAGCGGCAGTCTGGATAGGAGTTAGGCTAAGCAAAGCTCTGGCTTTCCCTCAGAACGCTTAATTATGCGCTACCAAGATATCCAACATGGTTGTTTATTATATCCAAATCCTCCACCGAACCCTCACGACATGAGGCCCTCAGTCTAAGTGAATTTTGATGAATGGTTCAGAGAACCGACAAGTTATAAATTAGACACATATGCAACACTTGGGTGTTGCATATGTGTCTAATTTATAAGTGAATTTTATATAATTATTTTTCTAAATAAACTAAAAATAGTTGAAATTACCAAAACTAATCAGATGAAAAAATCAAAATAAAACTTCTATGGCTTTGGGGCCCCTTCAGAGAGTCACAGCCGGGCCCCGGACCAATGTACCGGCTGAACCCCCCTCTCATAGGCCCTGCTGAAAGCAGACTGTGCTCGATGACCTCCGTAATCAACAACAGGTGGATAAACAGGTTTCTATACATAGGGTTGATGAATTACTCGAAAGAGACATAACGGGTAATAAAATTACTCTGAAAGACATCACAAGTTTATGCTGGACAGAATTATTGCAAAATGCAGAGGTGACGCAGAGATCAGTATCACATAAGAAGACAATTTGAGCTAATTCTCAGTAGTGCGAGAAATTAACAGCCATTTCACACTTGCTTATTTCCCCTGAAATGAAGTCTGAATATTGGTGAAAAGCTCAATATATATTGTTTCCAAATGTTTACTAGCCAAAGAAATTGCGAAAAATAGGAAAATGAGCAGAAAAAATGAACAGAAGAGAAGGTAACTAATATTTAGGAATTTTAAGAGAAATGGAGAGGTAGTTTGAAATCATTATTACATTAAAGACCAAAATAAATGTGATAAAACAAATATTGTAAAGGATAAAGAAATAAGAATGGGAAAAGACTGAGAAGGATACGAAGAGAAATACAGGGAAGTGTGGGAGGAAATCAAGAGAAGATTAACCAAGGAATTACTGTGTGGCGAAGAGACCTGAGACCAGTGGCAGCAGACGCGAACAAGAAAAAAAAATATCAGCACAAGAAAAGACTTGTTCCAGAGCAAGTTTTTATTTGGACGTTTCGCTCTGTTAACAGATCTATCAAGTCATATCATTCATGTACAACTGATTACAAGAAAAACATTGGGGGTCTGACAGCGCGTCTTCACGTACCCTGAAAGAGGAAGCAGAAACTCTGAGTGGAGTTAGTGCAATCATTGTATTATGCACTTCTTAGCCATCGTGTGGACGGTAATCAGAAGACTGCAAAGGCACATATTGAGTTCATAAATATTTTTGTTTTAACATATCGGCAGTTTCCCACGGAGACAGGAACACCCGAAAAAGAAGAATACTTTCATCACTGTCTTGCCGTAGGCATGCAGATACTATAGTTCAGAAACTGCAACATATCTCTACCCCTCCTTCAGAGGGAAGGCACTGTACTTCCCACATCCAGGACTCAAGTCCGGATAACCGGTTTTCCTCAATCCCTTCATACAGTTCTAGTCACGGCATTATGCCGCCCCCCCCACACGTACCAAAACACAAACACATACCATGAAAGATTATAATATATATATTTGCACACTTACTGAAGTTTTTATACTTGGTGTTGCGTCCTTTACTCTTAATCACGTCCATCAGCCATATAGGAAGACACAAATTCTTGAGGGTTTGGGGAGGTATATTATTCCATGCCTCATGTAGAGCAGCCTCCAGCCGCAGGATGGAACTGATGTCCTTGCCCAGTAAACTTCGGTTCACTATTGACCAGAAGTTCTCAATACGGTTTAGGTCTGGGGAATTGCCTGGCCAGTCATTAAAGAACCTCACTTCACAGTCCTTAAGCCACTGAACTACAGATTTGGCAGTATGACACTGTGCACCATCCTGCATAAAAACCGCAGCCTCACACTTGTCAAACGTCTCAGGTAAATTGTCACACAAAAACTCCAGGTAATTATACTGGTTTTGGGAAGCACAATGAGTTCACTGAGGAGTAGCTGTGGAGTGTGGCGGCAGGCCGTGACATCATACTAACGGCTGCTACTCGGCATAATGCAATGACGAAAAAAGACCCCCCTGTATGGTAGTCCTTTGATTTTCGTCACGGTATTATGCCGTGGAACTCATCTGGCATAATGCCATGACTAGCACTGTAAATGTTACTTGCCTGCACATAAAGTCATAAAAACCATTTTCCTCCACTCGCTTCTATCTAACACTCATGCACGCTTGCTGGAAGTCAAGGCTTCTCGCAGACAAAACCCTCCAACCTTTCCTAGGATGACCCTTACCCCGCCTTCCTTCTACAGCAAATTTATACACCCTCCAAGTCATTCTGTTTTGGTTCCTCCTTTCTAAATGGTCGAACCATCTCAACAATCCCTCTTCAGCCCTCTAGATAATACTTTTAGAAACCCAGCACCTCTTAATCTCCAAGTTTTGGATTCTCTGCATAATATTCACACCACACATTGACCTCAGACACAATATCTCCACTGCCTCCAGCCTCCTCCTTGTTGCAACATTCACCACCCTTGCTTCACACCCATATAAGAGCGTTGGTACCACAGTACTCTCATACAATACCCTCTTTGCCTCCATGGATAATGTTCTTTGTTTCCACAGACTCTGCAGTGCACCACTCGCCTTTTTTTTTTCTTGTCAGTTCCATGGTTCACCTCGTTTTTCATAGACCCATCTGCCGACAAATCCACTCTCAGATATCTGAACACATTCATTTCCTCCATACTCCCTCCCTCTAAGCTGATATCCAATCTTTCATTTCCTATTTTTTTTGTTAATCTCATTACCTTGCTCTTTCTTATGTTCACTTTTAATTTCCGGTAGGACACTCTGCACAGTGTCATTAACACAGTGCAGAGTGCCCTACCGGTTAGGCGAAACGTTTGAATAATAAAGATACCCAACTGTTGCACAGTGTCATCAGCAAAAAGCAACTGTGGCAACTCCCACTTTGTGTTAAATTCTTTATCTCTTAATCCCACACCTCTTGCCAACACATCCTTATATCACTTCTACTTTGTAAAAACGTCTCATATGCTAAAACCTTTTCTCTCAATACTCTCTTTACCTCATCATTCCACCATTTGCTCTTCTTCCCTCCTTCACCCACCCTCCTATATCCACAGACTTCTCCTGAACACTCTAACACTGCATTTTTAAATCTTTCTTATGTTCACTTTTAATTTCGGTAGGACACTCTGCACAGTGTCATTAACACAGTGCAGAGTGCCCTACCGGTTAGGCGAAACGTTTGAATAATAAAGATACCCAACTGTTGCACAGTGTCATCAGCAAAAAGCAACTGTGGCAACTCCCACTTTGTGTTAAATTCTTTATCTCTTAATCCCACACCTCTTGCCAACACATCCTTATATCACTTCTACTTTGTAAAAACGTCTCATATGCTAAAACCTTTTCTCTCAATACTCTCTTTACCTCATCATTCCACCATTTGCTCTTCTTCCCTCCTTCACCCACCCTCCTATATCCACAGACTTCTCCTGAACACTCTAACACTGCATTTTTAAATCTACCTCATACCTCTTCAACCTCATTGTCTGTATTCTCAATAGACCATCTTTCAATAGTTGTTTATATCTTATCCTAACTGTCTCCTTTAATTTATAAACCTTCATCTCTCTCTTAATTGCTGATGCCATTCTCCTTATATCTCATCTACCTTTTACTTACACTGTAACTACAACTAAAAAATGGTCTGATATATATCTATTGCCACTTTATAAACATGTACATCCTGAAGTCTACCCATCAACCTTTTATCCACCAATACATAGTCCAACAAACTACTGTCATTATGCCCTACATCATATCTCGTATACTTATTTCTCCTCTTTTTCTTAAAATATGTATCACCTATTACCAAACCTCTTTCTATACAAAGTTCAATCCATTATCATTTACCCAACCTTACCTACCACGCCCTAGTCAGAAGGAAAAGGAGGAAATGTCGGGATGAGAGTACATAAAGCGTGGCGTCCGTCAGAGAAGACAGGCCTTGTGTGTCCCTGTTTGCTGACAATGTAAAACTGAAGAAATAAACTCATGGGAGGACAGGGACAGACTCCATGAAAAGCTCCAAAGGTTAAAAAAAATGTGATCAAATAAGTGTTAATGAAATTAATCCTGAACAGATGAAAGGTCATGAAAATTTGGGGAAGAAATTTAGCCCTGAGAAGGATCATAACACGAAGATTAGAGTAAATTAGTGAACCCGCAGTTACCAGATAAAGAGCAAGACCTGGGAGTCACAATCCAGCCAAATAAAGTTGGTGAAGAGCACCGTAGTGCTCTTCACCAACTGATTACCTCATCTTTTGTATGTAGCTATACTGTCTTCCAATTATGTCTTTGAATTTGTATTGATAAAGCAACTGGATGGCGAAATGTCTACAATAAAGATACCTCGATGTTGCATGTGTGTCTAATTTTCATCTTGTTGGTATTATATACCATTTATGTACCACAGTTTATCCCACACTGGCCAAAAGATCCACAGGTGATAGCTGTGAGTGGGTAGATTAACTCTAGGTATAAAATAACCACGGGGGGGGGAGATGAATAATGATGCTAGGCCTCTCTTGTTGCAAGAGCCTGCAATATTGCAGAAATAGAGTAGGAAGTCCAGGAAGGTCAGTTCATGTGAATGACTCTTCCAAGGAACAGACCTTCCTGGATTTCCTATTCTATTTCTGTAACATTGCACGCTCCTGATGATGTGTTGATTGCAACACGAAAGGCCTAGAGCTATCATTCAATTCTAGGTATATATTGTTGGTAGACAGCAACCATCAAGGGAGGTACTAACCTCCGTTAAACATTTAGCATTCTGCAGAACTGATGGTCATTCCATTCAACTTCATAAACATGTAAGATGTTGGAAAAATCTTACAAACTTTCTGTTTATATTTTATTTCCCAATGTGTTTCTTAATAGCACTTATCTCAATGATATTTTATTTCCAGTTTAGGAGGTCCCATTTGAGACAGGGCCGCGGGTGCGATGATCACAGGAACCTATATCACATACAACACGTATGTGATCCCACAACTATATTACGTCCTTCCCTTTCATGTAATGCCAATTTGTCATTACAATAACTGCAGTTGTGACAGGAGATGGTTAATAACAGCAAGTGTCGGAACGAGGAGAAAGGAAAGGGAAAGGAGATGAGTGTGATGGGGTGAGAGGAAGTGATGATGAAAGAAGAAATAATAGGGGAAAGACCCAGCGAGGTGTGGAGGGAGTGAGACGACCAAGGATAACATGATTTACTTGTGAAGCTCCACAGCCTTGACAGTGAGGTTCCTGAGTCACCTGCTGGGCAGGTTGTTGCCGGGTCACCCTGCTCACCTCACATCACCACATTATTGTTGCTGCTGCTGCTGTCAGTGCTGTTGCTGCTGCTGAGGTCAGTGCTGGTGTTGCTGCTGATGTCAGTGCTGGTGTTGCTGCTGATGTCAGTGCTGTTGCTGCTGCTGAGGTCAGTGCTGGTGTTGCTGCTGATGTCAGTGCTGGTGTTGCTGCTGATGTCAGTGCTGGTGTTGCTGCTGATGTCAGTGCTGGTGTTGCTGCTGATGTCAGTGCTGGTGTTGCTGCTGATGTCAATGCTGGTGTTGCTATGGCTGCTGCTTCTGTCAGTGCTGTGATGTTGCTATTGTTGCTGCTGCTGCTATTGTTGATACTGATGCTGCTGTTGTTGTCTTGTTGATTTTGCTGCTGGTGTCAGTGCTGTCTCAGGTTCTGCCGTAAGCAATCCACTTCTCATACACTCTCCTTTTAATAACTCTTCTGTGTAAGCAACGGAGTTTATTCACTCACTGTATCTAGATTGTGTCATCTACACTGCTCACATACATTACGGAATACACGGCTGGGACAGGTGTAGAACTCTTCAAGAGAAAACTAGCCAAGTATCTTCACCAGGTGCCAGATCAACCAGGCTGTGATGGATATGTGGGTCAGCGGGCCTCCAGCAGCAACAGCCTGGTTGACCAGGGATTGACAGTGGGACGGGAACGAGAGACTGACAGATGGGTGGTTTGTTATTTAAAAGGCTTAATTAAAGCCTATCAAGTACACAGGGTCATTAAGGCTCCACGTCACTTGTACATTTATCAAGTACACAGGGTCATTAAGGCTCCACGTCTCCTGCTCTCTAGAGCCTCTCCTGCTCTCTCTAGAGCTCTGCTCTCTAAAAGTTTCCTGCTCTCTAGAGCTTCTATACTCTCTAGAGCTCCCAATGCTTTATAGATGTCCCCTGCTCTCTAGAGTTCTCTATGTTGTCTAGAGCTCTCTTAGTGGGGAAGGAGGGGATAGAGAGCATACCTACTCTTCCAGCTTGTTTTCCCAGGATGCCTGCACAGCCATGCCCCTTAGCCTGGTCAGAACCTACAGAAGGCTCTCAACTACCGCCCAGCAGGTAGAGGCATCGACCACTACGTCAGAGCCTGCAGAAGGCACTGAATTACCACCCTGTAGGTAGATGCATCGATCACCACCACCACGTCAGAGCTTGCAGAAGGTTCTGAGGTGCGCAAAAGTATGTTACACTTTATTCGACGTTCGTCACACACCCACTGGCATGCCCTCTCGACCAGCGAACTGCCAATTCAGAGTATAGCAGTTCTGGGACCCCACCGCCGGCTTGTTAAGCCAAGAATAACAAAAAAGGCACAATACCGTGACTGGAACAATACACACACAACCCCCACATAGAAGAGAGGAGCTTACGACGACGTTTCGGTCCGACTTGGACCATTTACAAAGTCACACTAACACACAGAACAGGTAGAAGGGGTATTTATAGGCAGCAGTCAGGGGAGGGCACAAGAGAGTGGTGGAGTAATAGGGGAAGTAGTAGTTGTAGTGGAAGTAGTAGTAGTGGAGTCAGTCATATTCTGGGAAAGAGGAGCACTGCAATACAGCTGGCGGCCCGCATAGGGTAAGGACGAGAACACAGAGGGGTAAAAAATGTTGAAAATAAAATAAAGAAGGACAAATACAAGGAGAAATACAGAGGAGAAAGAAAGAGGAGAAGGGGAAAGAGATAGAAGGGGAAGGAATCAGGTTAAGTCACGGGTGTTCTGAAGTTTGGAGCATTTAACAATGTAATGGGAGAGGAAAGCATCAACAGAGACAAAGCCAGGGCTAAGATTCATATAGGGAAAGTTGTGTATAAGGGAGGATTCAACCAGACGGCGACTGTGAAAGTTAGACATAGGGTAGACAGTTTTAGCAGAAGACCAATCAATAGGATGACTGTGATCTCTGACATGAGAGAAAAGAGCATTATTAGTGTCGGCAAGCCTAACACTATTTTTGTGCTCCCTAAGTCTGTCAGAAAAAGATCAGCCAGTTTCTCCAAAGTACTGAAGAGGACAGGAGGAACAAGAAATAGAGTAGACACCAGGAGAATCTATAGAGGGAGGGGAGGTATGAACTAGATTAGTGCGAAGAGTGTTAGTCTGGCGAAAGGTAAGTTTGATGTCTAAGGAGCGGAGAGAGTTGTTGAGATTAGAGAGACCAGAGATGTAGGGAAGGCAGAGGACAGGAGAGTTTCCAGGAGTAGAGGGTTTAGGAGAGAAGAAAGTCAGTTTGGCACGAGAGAAAGCAGAGTCTATGAAATGGGAAGGGTAGCCAAGGCGGGAAAATGAATTATGAAGAGTAGAAATTTCTGCTTCAAGGAACTGAGGATCACAAATGCGGAGAGCACGGAGAAAGAGGGAGATAAGAACACTTTTCTTGACAGAGGAGGCATGATAAGAATGTACATGGCACTGTGCATAGGCTTGCGGTACACGGAGAAGGCAAAACCTGTAACTGAGCGGTGGACATGAACATCAAGGAAAGGAAGCAAAGAATTAGATTCCCAATCAGCTTTAAACTTAATGGAAGGGGCAAGATTATTAAGAGCATCAAGAAATGCTTGGAAGAGACTTGAGTCATGAGGCCAAAGAGCAAAGATGTCATCTACATAGCGGAGCCAGAGTGAAGGACGTACATCAATAGTGGGAAGAAGAACAGTCTCGAAGTATTCCATGTAAAGATTAGCAAGAACAGGAACCTTTGGTGTCGCTATGGGCTCTCCTCTATCTCCTTATCTTGATAATCTTTACATGGAATATTTCGAGACTGTTCTTCCCACTACTGATTTACGTCCTTCACTCTGGCTCCGCTATATAGATGACATCTTTGCTCTTTGGCCTCATGACTCAAGTCTCTTCCAAGCATTTTTTGATGCTCTTAATAATCTTGCCCCTTCCATTAAGTTTAAAGCTGATTGGGAATCTAATTCTTTGCTTCCTTTCCTTGATGCTCATGTCCACCGCTCAGTTACAGGTTTTGCCTTCTCCGTGTACCGCAAGCCTATGCACAATGGCATGTACAGTCACTACTTTTCTTATCATGCCTCCTCTGTCAAGAAAAGTGTTCTTATCTCCCTCTTTCTCCGTGCTCTCCGCATTTGTGATCCTCAGTTCCTTGAAGCAGAAATTTCCACTCTTCATAATTCATTTTCCCTCCTTGGCTACCCTTCCCATTTCATTTGTGTGTGTTAGTGTGACTGTAAATGGTCCAAATCGGACCGAAACATCGTCGTAAGCTCCTCTCTTCTGTGTGCGGGTTTTGTGTGTATTGTTAAGCCAAGGTTATGTTGTGCTTCTCTGGCTGGCTGTGAGTCTGACTCTCACTTAAGCTGGTCTGAACCACTCACACTCTTGCATTCTTGATTGTAACCTGCCTTATCGTTACACTGCTGATTTTAACTTCGTAAATGCTTTACATAGCGGTGAAGGAAATTGCTGGTCAAGAAAAACTAACTACTCTTGTGTTTTCCTAGCCCTTCATTGCTAGGTTGGTCTTTGATTGCTGACTTTGGTTACGGCCAGATGCCACAAGCATTGAATTATGCTACCTATGTTCGTCGTAGTCTTGGAGGTGGATACACCGTCCAACTCCTCGTCAGGGCCTTCAGAAGGCTTTAAATTACGGCCTTGCAGGTTGATATGTCTCTACTCCTCCGCCCACTTCAAGGTATTAACTCCTGTCTGTGTCATCACTGCTCATATTTTTTGTACTGATACCGCAAGTGGGCTAAATAGAGGTGTGTGCTTAGTGTTTACCTCTCACGTAATGTGAAACTTGGAGACAGTAATCCCTACCTACACTCTCAGGTGTTTAGGTCTTAGTAAGCTTTTCACTCTCAGGTCTTAGTAAGCTCTACACTCTCAGTTCTTAGTAAGCTCTACACTCTTAGGTGTTAGTTGCTGAGGTCTCTCCTAATTCCTCAAACAGTCGGCATGTCTTCCTGTCCTATCCTCTTTCTCTCTCGTGAAATCTGCGGCATCATCGTGCTGTCAGTGCTGCTTCTGGTTCTAATATTGCTGTGAGTGATGCTGCTGGTTCTGGTGCTGCTGGCGGTGACAGTTCTGCTGGATAAAGATGCTGTTGGCATTCTCGCTCAATACTCTTCATCACTTTCCCCTCCTTTATGCGTGCTGTTGAAGGCTTAAGAAGCAGTGTCTGCTGCTGCCTTCACTGACAAGAAAGTGCAGATACTGTGAGAGAGCCGTGTTGGTGAGCCTCATGTCAAGGTTACCACAGATAAATCAGACAAATGAATCCTGTCCTGTGAATTTCAGGACTCACTCGCCATGGGTTCAAACCCCACCCGTTCCTGATTTGTTTGCAATCGTGTTATTACTATTTCGTGAGTTGCCATAGATGGCGCACTCCTCAACCAGCCAGGGGATGTGTTCACTCCGGCCCCTCTCCATGTTATGACAGAATTGCATACATCATCAGTGTGCTGCCACTAGATGATAGCTGTGTTGTGAAAACAAATACTACCTTTGTTATCCTGTCATATTCCATCACACAGGATGAGTTTCATACATTAAGTGATGAGATATGTCAGCCTGAGATGGAAGACTTTATTGCATATATATATATATATATATATATATATATATATATATATATATATATATATATATATATATATATATTATATATATATATATATGTATATATATATATATGTATATATATATAGTGTGTGTGTGTGTGTGTGTGTGTGTGTATGCACGCAAGGGGATTTACTATTAGACTTTTGGCAGTCTTCAAGAGGGGACTTGATAAGTTCCTCAAGTCAGTTCCTGATCAACCAGGTTGTGGTGCATACGTTAAACTACTTGTGTATGTCACCAACATCTTGACTGATCGGCGCCTTCAATCAGCAGACCTAGTCTGGGACCTGACCGCGGGGGCGATGATCTCGGAATCAACAACAGGTATAGAGGGACAGTTAGGGACGGATTTGGTAGAAATCGTATCTGTGTCTATAGCTACCGCTGCCATTTTTTCAAGATGGCCGCCAGTGTCTTCAAATGCCTATGTCTTTCAGGCTTTTCAGCGAAGAATAGAGATCATAGTGACTTAGTATATAGCTTTGAGGTATAGAAAGTCGTTGAAGATAAAAGTTTTATATATGTCATTTATATACGTTTATTCTCTTCTCTGAGGATGAGGGTCCGCAGTCCAGTTCTAGAGGTGGTTTCTCCCTATATTAAAATTATATATATATATATATATATATATATATATATATATATATATATATATATATATATATATATATATATATAATTAAAAGATGGGGTGGTACAGGAAGTGGAATATTCAAATGGCTTCAGGAAGAAATACAAATATTCTTCCTTGAAGCATTTTTATCCACTTCTCCGAGGCCATGGGTCCCACAATTTGTACCAGAGGTGGACTCCATCCTTTATATACTATTATATATATATATATATATATATATATATATATATATATATATATATATATATATATATATATATATATATATTACACACAAAACAGTTTTTATATTACCATCACGGATCTGTCAGTTTACATACCACAAGTCTCTGGTTGCCTCCATTCCAGACTGACCGCCTCGGTAGTAATGAAATATTCTCGAGTGGTACGTAAAACAATGTTACACTAACTCTAAAGTATACAAATTAATGTCTTTCTTTGTAAGTTACAGATACCATCAAGAAACAGAAATTCAAAACAAAACAGTAATATAGAGTTAACCATGTCAAAGCAGTGCAAGCTTGCAAATGCTTTTAGGATCAAGTTGTTCCAAGCAGACTTGTCAACCCAACTGAATAGAACTTATGTATGCTTTGCCAGGCAAAAGCCTCAGAGGCACCTCAACGACCTGCGGATTCAACGCAGAAGGATGTTGGTGCTTGGTAAAAAATACTTAGTCGAAAATCTGATCAGATTTCAAGAATTCAGTACCATGCCTGCATGTGTAAATACACAGCAATGGAAACTAGAGTCGAAGCTGGAAAAAGTTTTATGTAAAAATGCTTCAGCATAACAAAAGTGTTGTAGAAACAGTATACGTAATTACAAGCAAGAGGATGATGTATCACAGTAGCCAAGTCGAGTAACACTGAGATGATCTAGTTCTGAGCACCAGAAAAACAAGAAAAAACAAAGAATATGTGCACCTACAGTGATAGTGGAAGTCGTCGGTCAGATGACCAAAAGCTGCAGCTGCGGGTCATCATATGACTAAGAGCAGCGTCAGGAAACACTTGTCCTGTTTCCTGACAAACTTTACCAAACCTAACATGCTGTGATATGGATAGTACAACGTCGATCAAAGAGTCAATAAGAAGAATAAAAACTCCAGTTGTACTCCAGGAAGTAACGTCCTCAGAAACAGCAGTCGTAGGAAGGAAGACTGAACATATCTTCCAGGTTATACATTGCATACCAGTCCAGCGAAGGCCGTCTGGAACAGTTTTGAGCATGAGAATCCGCCCTGGTCATCGTCACTTTCCTAGGCTTGTTGATAAGTAAGACATGTGTGCTATAACATTTGAGCTATAACTGCACCATCCAATATCAGTGCACCAACGTAACTCTATTCCGAAACGTTTCTCCCATACAATAGGCTTCTTTTACACAGCTGCCTCCTCTGTACTCGACTGAAGAAGCCTACTGTGTAGGCTTTTCGGAATAGAGTTACCTAACTGTTGCACATATGTCTTATCAACTTATCTGTATTGTATAACATTATCATTTCCAAGGCTGGTGAAAACACAAGTTGGTGCACTGATATTGGATGGTGCAGTTATAGCTCAAATGTTGTCACCAGGAAACTGCCAGATTTTTGATGATTACACAAAGATAGTGTTCATGTTATATATCTAACATCAGCTAGAACATGTGGACAGAACTGACGAAGTGTGGGATGTTTATAACCAAAACAATGGAAAGGCAGCAACCAGAGAAAAGATGGGAAAGGAAGTTGGGAGTAAGGTTGAGCATTCATCTAAAACGTCAAGTAACTGGCAAAACTTCCTGCGTGTCAGCGAGATTAAAATCGAGCTCTTTTACTTGTTGACAGATGAGATTACAAGCACTGACTTTCAAGTCAAAGAATTATGCAGTATACTGGAGTCCAAGCGTTCTCATCACCAAGGAAAGAATACAACAGTCAATGTGAGCCATTCTCTGACGATGAAGCGGACACATGCTTCATATGCAGCACATGACAAGCATGAGAAAATTATGGTAAGAACATCAGACACGGATGTAGCTGTGCTAATTCTGTCCAGTCTGTACAGCATCCCAGTGAAAGAAGCATGGATTTCATTTGGATTAGCGAGACACCACAGATACATTCCAGCACTAGTTATTGCAGCTACTGGTGGCCAGTAAAAAACAGAAGCATATGCAAGGCTTCATGCCTTCACTGCTGCTGGCAGATGACTAGATATCCCTGACAATGCTGTTGACATGCTGGAGAAGTATGTTCTAACGTATGACAAAACATGTGGCATGTCCAATTCAATAAAGCATGGCAGCATCTCTTTGACAGACAAGCTTTAGCGAATATTCTTCCAAAACCAGCCGCTCTCAACACTATGCTGTAAAAGCAGCCAACCAAGGAGGGGGCAAAAACAACCACTGTTACCAAGTGCAGCTGACTGGGGATGGAAGCAAAGTGACGGAACATGGAAACCAAAGTGGACTACCACTGGCCAACTTCAAGACGCATGTTATGAACTGATACATTGCTTTTATCCAAAGGAATACAAGAGTCTGTGCAAGTTCAACAAGGCCAGCCACCAGTGATCTGCTCTTTGTATGAAGACAAGTAGTATTACCAAGAGTGAGATCAGTGTAAACTTATTTCCTTTCTTGGCTTTGTTACTGTATTGAATGACTTTGTGTATATATAGCTTCAGCACAGACCAATATAGACCTCACTCCTTAATAATTGTTTCAAACATATTATAGACAAACTTCTTTGATGCGTATTTGGTGTGGGGGAATGAGTGTGTTTGGTTGTGGTTAATTATCAATGTTTTCTCTTGTAGATGTGGATATTCTTTATTGTACCTTAATTTAAAGTTGACTTGATATGTGATATTATATGAAGACAGTTTTCAGTGGATGAGGTAATTCACTAAACACCACAGCTTCCACATTCACTCAAATTATCAATCAAGTTTTTTTTCTGTTTCTCGAAATATGAGTGTATGTATCTATCATTGGCTGTCCAATGACTGTGTTGACCTCAAAATTATACATTGAAACATAAAGGTATACATTTGAAGAAATTGGCTGCCATTTTGAAAAAAAGGCAGTAACAGCCTTTTGAGGTCGCTGCTGATGTTCATTTCACGTATGTTTCAAGTTTTATATTATTTTTACCCAGAGTAAACGATTTTTTCTTCAACATGGTCAACAGTAGAAAACTGTTGACCATGTGACCTCGCCCGTATTGTACACTGGTAATTCTGAGCTTGTAAACAACTGCAAGCAGATGTATAAGAACGCATGGCAATAACATCGTTTACGGAGTTCTTATGACTTACTTGCTTGTAGATGTTATTGTGCGTTATTTCTTCCGACGGCCACTTGGGGATGATGTGGCGCTGCTGTTGTTGCTCGTATAGCCCTACTGCTGCACGCTGAAATAAAAAGGCAGCTGCTCGTACATTTGAATCCAGCGGTTCGGGGAAGTTGATGAAGGTCAGGGAGTGAGAGACGGAAAAAATCCGCGATTATTCTTCCTCGACTGATTCCATTCACTGTTTCCTGCATATTTTATTCTCTCTTTTTAGTATAAATTTCCTATATTTAGGTGTCCAGTCGATTGCTAGCGCACTCAGCTCTCACACTGAGGTCCAGAGGTCGATCTCCGGTACAGCTGGAAACATTAGGAAGTGTTTCCATAAGATACCTACTATCTGTTCGCCCATCAGTAAAATGGGTACCTGGGTGTTAGTGGACTGGTGTGTGTCGCATCCTGGGACAAAAGTGACGTAATTTGCCCGAAATGTTCTACATAACCAGGGGCTTTCTATATACTAGTATGTTATTGATGTCAGATAGGCCTGTATACCTTGTACATGTACTTGTAGAAATAAAGATATTATTATTATTATATTAATATTAAACATAATATACAATTAAATGGCCTTTACTGACGATATTTCTAAGGTCAGTCTTATAAATAATCACAGGTAAATAACTCTCATATTGCCAAATAAATGTAAAGAAACCATACGACGGGTGGGGTTAGAACCCGCGATCAGAGAGTCTAGAACTCCAGACCGACGCGTTAGCCTTGTAGTGTGAATATATAGGAAAAGTTAGCGTGTTTAAGATGGAGGAACTCTTAGCTAGTATAGAAATGTATTGGAACTCGCAGCTTAGCCTCTGAAGAACCTTCAGTGGGAGAAAAGGCGTGAGAGAGAGGGATGGGGATGGTGGGGGTGCGAGTGGGGAGGAAGAGGTTGGATAAAGTGAGGTTCAAAATATAAGTGTATCGATTTTGAGAAAGTAAGAAAAAAAGTAAATACTGTCAAGCTTCGCCAGTCATATGTCATACATTAGTATTATAGTACATGTGCAGCATCTTCGTATATTTATCTTGAAGGAGGTCAGTCCCTTCAAGACTCCGGTGCTCTTCACCAACTCCAAGGCTGAGGGACTGATTACTTCATCTTATATCCTTGTACTGTATTGATAGTCAATGGTTGGCGAAACGTCTACAAATGAAGGTACTCAGATATTGCACGTCTTAATTCCTCGTATTGTAGGTAATGTATACAATTTATGTACAGTATTGTAGTAGTATTGTCTGCCAGAAATACTCAGGCATACTAGTGACTTTCTTTGTCCTTAACAATATTTTATATGTAAATCACACATTGTTAATTTTGCAGAGAAATAAAAATTTGAATTTGAATTTTGAATTTGAAGAGAGCAATTGGTGACGATATTGTGTTTGTTAGTGAACATGGGAAAATTTCTCCTGGCTCTTGTCTTTGTCACACTATAACCAGCTGGAGATAACTGGTATAAAATACCGACACGATGGAAAAATACTCAAATGCAGTATAATGTGATCCTTTACTGACTACGTTTCGCCCACACAGTGGGCTTTATCAAGTCACAAACTGGCTGAGTTATATCTGAATTTCAGTGGAAATTTAGAATTTCTTAAAAATTATTGAAATGCCTCATGAAAATATTGGGCGAGGTTTTTCTCTGACTTATCGATCCACTCTGTAAAAAGAAAAGTCTCAAACACTCAGCTCACACTCTGAGGTCCGCCGGTACGACTAAACACATTAGAGACGTGTTTCCATAAGACAACTGCTGTCCCACACCCTGTTCACCCATTAGTTTAAAATGTATACCTGAGTGTTAGTCGACTAGTGTGAGTCGCATCCTGGGACAAAACTGACCTAATTTGCCCGAAATGCTCAGCAAAACAAGCGGCGATATTATTATTATTATTATTATTATTATTATTATTATTATTATTATTATTATTATAATTTTCCTCATTCCTCTTATAAAACAAAGGAATATATTTTTTTGGTGATCTAAGATTTAGAGTAAATGATTACGCTGTCTCACCACTCACAGTGATTCCAGTTTCCCTCAATAAAATCCATATTAATTAATAGTTAGGGTAATATATACACCAGTTGAAAATAATTGCAACACTGCACGTCAGAACTGAGGCTGTTATGTTTGACAACACTGCACCAGCTAGGTGGAGGGATCGTGGAAGCTTGGACGGGAAGTAGACCCCAGGGTCTACCTACATACCTTGATCAATCAGGCTGTTACTGCTGGCCGCACGTAATCCAACGTACGAACCACAGCCCGGCTGATCGGGAACTAACTTCAGGTATTTGTCTAGTTCCCTCTTGAAGACAGCCAGACAGCATGGTGGGAGGCTGTTGAACAGTCTTGGCCCCCCGGACACTTATTGCATTGTCTCCTAGTGTACTCATGGGACCCCTGCTTTCCACTGGGGGTATGTTGCACCGTCTGCCTTGTCTTTTGCTTTCGTAGGGAGTGACTTGTGTGTGCAGAATTGAGACCAGTCCCAGCCAACAAGTGGCTTCCTCAGTCCGGTACTAAGAAGATAAAGAACAATAACAAGATTGAGCAATACGGTGTTGTAAAAGATTATGTTCTCTTGATAACTCCATCCAGGTAGCAGCATTTAACAAGAACTTCAAACAACCTTCAGGACTCGACTACAGGAATTATCTACCATTAACAACACCATAACACCCATTGGAACTACCTTCAGGACTCGTGTACCACTAAGAACATAACCAGTGAAACTACTTTCAGGACTCGTATACCATTAACAACATCATAACGAGTGGAACTACCTTAAGGACTCATCTACCTCTAACCACTAAAGTTATTCCACCAAAGTGAGAGTTAATGGGACAAAGTGACCATAAAAAGAGAAGAATACTACAGTGAACCTGCCTCGCCCACCCTCCACCTGACTTAGCAGTGAGGTTAGTTGGTTGTGGCAGCACTGTAAGTCATCTGTGTTGTACCTGACTTAGCAGTGAGGTTAGTTGGTTGTGGCAGCACTGTAAGTCATCTGTGTTGTACCTGACAGTTGTAGTATACCATCAACTGTCAGTACTGTCAACTTGTCGTGTAGCAGACCGCAACAGTCAAAACTCCTTAAGTTTGTCGTGTAATAAACTTATAACTGTCGTGTGGAATATCCACAGCTGTTAGCGTGACGCGTAGCGTGACGCGTAGCGTGACACGTAGCGTGCCCACAATTTTAGCATACTCTCCACTAATTGATTTGTCAGTTCCCTCGGTGGCAACGTCCTTATCTGTATTTGTATTTTTTACTTCTTGTGTCTTGTGTTGCAATCTAACTTCCTGCTAGACGTCGCTATGCTCGTGTTTACCTGCCTCTTGCACACTTTCCACTTCCTGTCATCACTACAGAAAGGACTCTTGTTTTCCTTCTTGGTGCCTCTTGCTTGTTACCACCACAGAACGGACTTGGGTCTACTTGCCTGGTGCCTCCTTCCTATCACCCCAAAAGAAAGTACTCGTGTTTCCCTGTTTGGTGCGTCTTTCCTATCACCAACTAAGAAAGACAGGACAGCCATGGAAAGTTTACTGATGTGGATGTTAATACATACACGAGCATTATTACCTTATGAAGAAGAAAACTCGCCTTGGAAATGCGCTCGATCAAGATGAAGCTGAATTCATCTCCTCGAATAATAGGATTGGCATCTGCAGCTGGTGGTGGGAGATAGGGAGAGTAGGGGTGACGACGGTGAAGACGAAGTGTTGGGGGTGCTGAAGGACTTTTGCTGTTGCAATGTGAAGCTGTTGTTGGTGCCTGACGTGTTTGTGATGCTTTGGGATAGTCTGTGAACACAGATTAAGTTATAATAAACGACTGTCAGTGAATAAACAGAAGTCCCGTAGCTGAAGCGGTAGAGCGCTGGGACAGTCAATCTCGGGACCACGGTTCGAGCCTCCCGTCCATTCTTCTGTTTATTCATTGGGATAGATTGACAGTGGAAGATGGAATAGGAAATTGCTGATTGTTTTCATCGTGGTAATGTTGCTAATGCTGACATTGGTGCTAGTGGTACTGGTGATGGTATTGGTATTGGTATTGGTGCTAGTACTGAGGCTAGCGATACAGCGGTCCTCAAGACGGCTGTGTTGTGGTACCGATGCATGTGTTGCTGATTATGCCTGCACAAGTGTTACTCGTGTTGGCACCTGCCTCCAACAACTGCAACACCACTACCGCATTGTTTTGCAATCACTGAAAGACAAACAGAAATGCTGAACAACTGGAAAAGTTGGAAGAATGACTCAAATTTCTAACTAATCTGATTCAAAAAGTAAAAATTTCAGTTTCTCGTGGCACATTACTCTCCCCAAATATTTTTACACATTATCATATCTGACATAGAGACAAGAATCATATCACTTTAACATCCTTCGCAGGCGATACTATAATTTACATGAAGGCGGCATCAACAGTAGCAGCATCAACAGTAACAGCATCAACAGTACCAGCATCGACAGTAGCGGCATCAACAGTAGCAGCATCAACAGTAGACAAAACAGATATCTAATGTAAACACGTCTTGCACTGGACCACAGAAAACGTCATAATGTTCACTGAGGACATTTTTCTGTTATTCTGCTTTGGATAGACTGTAAATAATGATACTAAGCTCGTCAAATCACTTGATCGAGCGGAAGATGATTGTAAGGAACCTAACTTCATAGTCCACAAGTAACCCACATATAGGAGAAAGAATCTTATGACGACGTTTCGGTCCGACTTGGATCATTAACTAGTGACAATGGTCCAGGTCAGACCGTAACGTCGTCACAGGTTTCTTTCGTGTATGTGCGGGTTATTTGTGTATTGTTCGAGTCACGGTATTGTGACTTTTTATTCTCTAACTCCATAAGTGTCTTCCTATTGATGGTTCCGAATATCTCAGACCAGGTTTCGTGGTTGATGGCTTCGTGGTCATTGAGGATGTTGATGACGCTGCACGCAGTCCAAATGTAAATACCACAGTCCGGTTGATCAGGAGCTGCTTGGAGGGTCTTCTTGAGTTACCACTCGAAGCAACTGGTTCTCCATTTAGAGTTCAATTTCCTCCTGATTAACCTTTGTTTATTTCTGATCGACCTAACATACTGCATAAAAATGAGTGTTATTCTCGATTAGGTAAGATTAACGTATATTAATCTGTATTTGTGTTTAATTAAACAACAATAACGAAATAAAAAAAAGTAACTGACCTCTGACTGTCTTCAAGAAGGAATTGTATAAATTTCTCAAGTCAGTTCATGATCATCCAGGCTGTGGTGTCTACATTGGATTCTGTGCGGCTAGCAACAGCATCCTGGTTGGTATTGTCACGACTGTTACTGAATGTTTCTTCAACACAGGTTATGGTGATTTTAATCTATAATAAACCCGGGTATATTTTATTTATTTCTGTGAGGGGAACCCCAGTAAAGGTAAGGCTGTCTAAACGCTAGTCTTTATTGGGTAACTTACTTATTCTAATGGAAGGAATATTTTTTTTTTTTATGTGCGCACAAGATCCTAAACTTTATTGTGTGTGAGGTTGAGGGTTGGACAGGGTAAGAGGTTGTTGCTGTTACCTCCACTGTTGGGGTCACGTTGGTTGTGGGTCAAGTTAGGGAGTCACCCTCGTTAAGCAGTAAATGCTAGTTATGAAGTCATGCTAGTGAGAGTGGTGCTACTTAAGGTTAAGGTCGTTAGAAAGTCACTGTAGTTAGGGATTCCTGATTGCCCATCCACCTCACTTATCACCATCGCACCATCCCAACGTTACCTAACCTCGTAATAACTGTGGAAAGACGGGATGGTGATTGCCCACAGTGTGGCGGACACAGATACTAGGATACGTTTAAAGTGTATTGATCTGACCGAGGAGAAACAGAAAGAATACGCTACAAAGTCCCTCTTGTCTTCTGGATATGTGAGAAAGACAATGATCTATTCGTAATGATTACAGACGCACTGGCCAGCATCCCTGCTTCAAATATACGAGTCATTTATGTCTGGCTTGCGTGACTTTGTAAAGAAATGATGCAAAGACTTGATATTAGCCTCCCATCTAAGACAAATAAAAGGAACGATACCACCGGTGTAACCCACACACAAGATTATGATAGTGCTCATATCATGGCTCCCAGTAACAAAACTGGTACCGGTGGTCCTGGTGCTGGTACCGGTGGTCCTGGAGCTGGCACCGGTGGTCCTGGAGCTGGTTCTAGAGCGAATACTGGTGAAGTTTCAGTTAGTGGCACTGCTGAGGCTAATACTGGTGGTTCTGCGTCTTGTTTAGTTGTTTGTACTGGTGGATCTGGTGTGGTGGTATTAGTGCCGGTGCTGATGCTGTCAGTGTTGGCTCTAGGTCTGATACCGTTCTAGAAATTACATCAGTTGGGAATTCACAGCGCAAAAACTACAGCCCACAGAATATCGAGATATGTAAATTTTATGTTTGTGGCTTCTGCAAATTTGATCCTACTGTAATTAATAAAACTGGGAATTGCCGATACAACTGAACATGCAAACTATAACCATGCAGCCAACTGAAATTCTTTAGTGCCAGGGAACGGAAAAGCATGGTGAGAAATGTTAAGAGTGTTTCCCCTCTAGTAGCCATGCTGGATTGGAATCCTGGGTACAACCTATTTAGATGCGACCGGAAAAACAGGCAACGAGGATTTGGCGTTTAAAGTCAAAAAGTAGAAGCTAGTTGTTATGCTTGTATGTAAACCACTGGATACAACTTCTCAGCAGTTCAAAGACCGTCTTTTGGAAATTGAGCACTGTCTTGGAAACCTTTCAGATAAGGACCCAAATATCTTGTTTGGTGACTTCAGTTTCAGACATCTAAAACGGAAGGCTGTAGGAAGGACTGTAATAACAGAGAAAGAGTTTCTGGAGCTAGTTTGGAGGACCAATCTCACACGAGAATTATTAAACCTCTGCAGGAAATCCACCTTAAGCTAGAAGATAGCAGAACCTACCAGACTACGAAGTACCCTTGGCCTTATAATCAAGAATAATGAGGACATGGTTCGGGATGTAATGGTGTTGAAGACAGCTATCTCAGACCACAACGTAATCAACGTCTGCATTCACACTGGCCTGGGTCAGTGTGAATGCATGAGAGAGTATTCAACAAATTTAACTTCAATAAGAACATTAACTGGGGCCAAATAAATCACGGCCTTAATGAAACATGCTGAGAAGATGGTATGACCACTGTGGATTTAAATAAGTTTCTCGAGAAGACGAATTCACTGGTGCTTATGCTCCAGACACGTAATTTTACTGCAGGGAAGACGCAAATTCGAGAAGAGACGCTCCATTGGAGGCAAAGGCAACGGATGACAGAGCTCAAAGGAAGCAGACTTTCTAAAGCACGAAAGGGAAACCACGGTACGGGTGGGGCTTGAACTCGCGGCAGGTGAGTCGTAAAAGACCAGACCAGTGCGTAGGTCACTGGGCCAGCTGGTTTGTTTGCAATTGTGTCATTACGATTTCGTGAGTCACGAAAGGGAACTCTGGCCACAAAAATGGAGAAGACTGACCTCAAACTGACTGCGTCATGTATAGTCCAGGAGAGACAGAGGTAGCGAAGAGTCACAAATAAAACTACAAGACATCTCAAACACTTGTTGTTGTGCTCAAGGGCAAGAACCACATCCAGTAAAGGTCTGAACTTTAAGGCGATGAAAAATACGCTGATGAAGGTAAAGAAATAAGTGAAATACTGCAGTTACAGTACGACTCTCTTCAGTGACCTACTCATCAGTCTACTTCTGGGGACTTTGATGAGTTTTTCACGAATGAAACTCAGACTGCAAATGACATCTTCAATTTTGTTGATGTATCCCTATCCCCAGTTAACTTTGAAGATGTCATCGACAGCACGTCTGTGTGTTCTGCCCCAGCTCCAGACTCGTGGAACTCATTATTCATGAATAACTGCAGGAAACCACTATCTCGTGCCTTTAGCAGTCCTTAGAGGAGCATGGACACAAGTGTCATTCCAGAGTCGTTAAAAACCACTGATATTGCCTCACTCCACGAAGGTGGTAATAGAACAATCGCAAAAAAAAAAAAAGGATCTTTAAGCAGAGTCCAGAGAAGCATGTGCTTAGAACAGGTCGCTCCTGCCTTTTATAATTGTTAGACCATTCACGACATAGTCTAGGATACGCTGGAAGACCAGCTACACGCTGATGTAGTATACACTGATTTTGCAAAAACCTTCGACAAGTGCAACAGTGATGTAATAGTACACAAAATACATGCAAAGGGAATGCCTAGAAAAGTGCTAGAAAGATATTTAACTTCTTAATAAATAGAAATGAGAGAGTAGTAGTAAAGAGAGTAAAGTCGGAGGCTGACTGTGAAAAGCTCTGTTCCTCAAGGCACAGTCTTCACCCCACTTATTTTTCTCATTCTTATGTCTGATATAAACGAGGACATAAATCATAGCGCTGCTTCATTTTCTTGTGATAGCAGAATTTCTGTGAGAACGACTTTCATGGAAGACACAAATCTTGAAGCAGATATAAACCAAGTCTTCCAACTGGCCACAGACAGCAATATGATGTTCAGTGAGGACAAATTTAAGTTACTCTGCTATGGAAGAATAAAGGAAATGAAGAATAAAAGAAGTAGTAGACAAACTAAAGTAATTCAGCACAGTGAAAGTTACATACGCGAGACTTAGGAGTGATGATGTCATACCTTACATTAACATTCTATCCCTAGCACAAGAAAAATGACAGGCTGGATAACTAGAACATTCAAAACAAGAGATGCCAAGCCAATTATAATACTGGTCAGATCACTTGTTCTTTCCAAGTTGGAATATTGTTGTACACTATTGGAATATTGTTGTACACTAACGGCACCTTCAAGGCGGGAGAGACTTCATAGGTAGGAAACATACAGTGGATCTCACATCTCTTATAAATTCAGTCAGTTTTCTAAACTTCTGGGAAAGCTTGAAGCCTCTTGGATTACACCTCTTGGAATGCAGAATGTATTTAAGAAAGGTAAATCAAAATTTACACCTAGAAAATCCTGGAGGGACTGGCTGAAATCACTCGGTGTAACGCACACTTGACAAACGTTGCAAAATATTCCAATTAAAAAGCAATGCGCCATAAGTACACTGAGAGAGAACTTCATAAGTGTAAGAGGTCCTCGACTTTTCAATGCCCTCCTTTCGTGCACGAGAGGGATCAAGGAACATCAGGCTGTCTTCAAGAGGAAAGTTGATGAGTTCCTCAAATCATTTCCAGATCAGCCGGGCTATGGTACATAGGTTGGACTGCGTGCAGCCAGCACCAACAGCCTGGTCGATCAGGCCAGCAACCAAGAGGTCTGGTCTATAACTGGGTCGCGGCGGCGATATCCCTTAGGTTCGTCGTAAAGTGAATGTAAGTGAGTCACGCAAGTTAGGAAATCCTTCTAGTTGTGTCATCGCACGATGTAAAATATTTTTAAAACCAACTTTTTCTCACAAATTCTCTCTCTCTCTCTCTCTCTCTCTCTCTCTCTCTCTCTCTCTCTCTCTCCCCACTCAGGAGTTCTGCAGATCAAATTTCTAGAGTTAGGTTAAGGTTTCCGGTCTTTATTTTGCAAGCTAAGAGCTGTTATCTTACCTGGCATATTTCACAGCTTCTCCCTCTTTTCCTCTCTGATCTCTCAAGGGTATCTTCATCACTTGATTTATTTTTGAAGCAGTAAATGTATAATTGCCTTTGATGCTGGTAAGAAAATTGAACTAAGGTAAAACAACAGATCTTAGCCTGTAAATCCATTGGTAAAGAAGAAGACACGTGCACGCAAAGACACTATAATATTTAGTCCGTATATTTCGATCTTGGTTTGATACCATCATCAGCAGAGTTTGTTGGAGGTAAATGGTATAAAATACCGACACGACGGAAAAATAAAAACAGATGAAGTATAATGCGAGCCTTTATACTGGACAACGTTTCGCCCACACAGTGGGCAAGAAATTTAAAATTAAGTCCTTTCTAAAATTTTCTCTTATATATTTAAAGATATTTTTTTCATTTATGTTAATATAAAAATTAATAATTTTGTACCAAAAGAACCTTAGGAAACTTACCTATCCTTATTATAACAATTTTTTATTATTATTAACACATAAGCCGTTTCCCACCAAGGCAGAGTGGCCCGACAAAGAAAAACTTTCATCATTATTCACTCCATCACTGTCTTGCCAGAGGCGTGCTTACACTACAGATACAAAACTGCACTTCCCATCTGTACTTCCCATCTCCAGGAATCAAGTCCGGCCTGCAGGTTTCCCTGAAACCCTTCATAAATGTTACCTTGCCTACACTCCAACAGCACGTCAAGTCCTAAAAATCATTTGTCTCCATTTGCTCCTATCTAACACGCTCGCGCACGCTTGCTGGAAGTCCAAGCCCCTCGCACACAAAACCTCCTTTACCCCCTCCCTCTAACCTTTTCTAGGTTGACCCCTACCCTGCATTCCCTCCACTACAGATTTATACACTCTCGAAGTCATTCTATTTTGATCCATCCTCTCTACATATCCAAACCATCTCAATAACCCCTCCTCAGTCCTCTGGATAATAGTTTTGGTAATCCCACACCTCCTCCTAATCTCCAAACTACGGATTCTCTGCATTATATTCACAACACACATTGCCCTCAGACATGACATCTCCACTGCATCCAGCCTTCTCCTTGTTGCAACATTCACAACCCATGTCTCACCCATACAAGAGTGTTGGTATAACTATACTCTCATACATTCCCTTCTTTGCTTTCATGGATAAAGTTCTCTGTCTCCACAAGCTCCTCAGTGCACCACTCACCTTTTTCCCCTCGTTAATTATATGATTCACCTCATCCTTCATAGACCCATCTGCTGACACATCCACTCCCAAATATCTGAACACATTCACCTCCTCCATACTCTCTCCCTCCAATCTGATATCCAATCTTCCGTTATCTATTTTTTTTGTTATCCTCATCACCTTACTCTTTCCTATATTCACTTTTAATTTCCTTCTTTTACATACCCTACCAAACTCATCCACCAACCTCTGCAACTTCTCTTCAGAATCCCCAAAAGCACAGTGTCATCAGCAAAGAGCAACTGTGACAACTACCCTTTGTGTTAGATTCTTTATCTTTTAACCCCACACCTCTTGCCAACACCCGAGCATTCACTTTTCTTACAACTTCATCTATAAATATATTGAACAACCATGGTGACATCACACATCCCTCTCTAAGGTCTACTTTTACTGGAAAATAATCTCCCTCTCGTCTACATGCTCTAACCTGAGCCTCACTATCCTCGTAAAAACTTTTCACTGCTTTCAATAACCTACCTCCTATTCCATACATTTGCAACATCTTCCACATTGCCCCCCTATCCACCCTATCGTATGCCTTTTCCAAATCCATAAATGCCACAAACACCTCTTTACCCTTATCTAAATATTGTTCACATATATGTTTCCTGCAAACACTTGGCCCACACACCCCCTACCCTTCCTAAAGCCTCCTTGTTCATCTGCTCTCCGTCTTACTCCTAATTCTTTCAATAATAACTCTATCATACACTTTACCAGGTATACTCAACAGACTTATTCCCCAATAATTTTACACTCTCTTTTGTCCTCTTTGCCTTTATGCAAATGAACTATGCACGCTCTCTGCCAATCCCTATGTACCTTACCCTCTTCCATACATTTATTAAATTAAAACACTAACCACTCTAAAACTATACCCCCACCTGCCTTTAACATTTCAATCTTTATCCCATCAATCCCAGCTGCTTTCATTCTACCCACTGCCTCACGAACTTCCCCCACACTCACAACTGGCTCTTCCACACTCCTACAAGATGTTATTCCTCCTTGCCCTATACACGAAATCACAGCTTCCCTATCATCATCAACATTTAACAACTCCTCAAAATAT